>PVJA010019278.1:0-38653 GCA_004027025.1 Myocastor coypus | reverse complement strand
ATTCGGCTGGCCCAAGGCTGAGTGGAACAGAGCAGAGAGCATCCAGTTCATGGCGGCGGAACAGCAACAAAATGGCGGCAGAGGTAGCCAACCAACACGGCAGCAGAGCAACAGCAACAGCTAGAGCTCCAGTCTGTCTCTCTGTCTCTCTTTATATTACATTCAGGCTCTCCGCCTTAGCTCCCGCCCTAGGCTACACACATAATCCCAGAAGTACTTCCACCCATAATCCCATCAGTACTAAAACCTATAATCCCAGGGATCATGGATCAAGTCTCAAACTCTAGCAGTCCCCACCCAATGACTCCATGAGGCTTTGGGGGGACAACTAGACATAAACCATAACACCCACCCTTTCCATCTTGGTAAAACATCTTATTCTGAGAGCTGACTTACTTTTACCCTCCATACCCACACTTTGCTTAAAAGAGTTTTAAAAGAATGCCCTCCTGCTCTTGCTGCCATGAAAAGAAAACTCAAAAAACAAAATCTAACCCTGTCACATGCATACTTATAAGCACATGATCACAAACAAACTCCTTAAGGATAAAGAGGTAAAGAAACAGTAGATAAACATCCATTGCCTCTTTGGACATTAAGTGTATGGGGTGCACCACACAGTCAAATTACCTAGTAAGGTCAGAACCATTATCTCCTTCTCCAAAGTCTAAACTGTCCATAGCATTCGTTTTGGTGAGCAAAGGACTAAAAATTAGAAAATAAGACAGGCGTGGACCTGAGAGCTAGTAGAAGTGCTGGTGCCATGGATGGCAATGGTAATGCTTTTTTATTGTAGTCATTTTTATATTAATAGAATCTGAGGACTACCTTACCTAGCATTTGAGGTTTGCTTGGCAAATTTTTTTCACAGACAGATAAGATGGAAAAAAGAAATGATCTTTTGAGAAACATGTTTGTGTATCCCATATGCACATGTGCCCATGACCTTGACCAGATGCATCATACCCAATGTGTACAGTTACACAGATCATTCAGTGAGAATTTTTGTGGCTTATTTTCAGTTTTCTGTGTTTTGAAATAAGGTGATATTTATGGCATCCACATGGCTATGTATGTGTAAGCATTGCCTGATCTTAACAACTTGCTCCTTAATCTTTAAAAATCTGGCTCTTGGTAGCTTTTTGGCCTTGGGTGTTATTTTTATTTGTGGATGATGCTCAACTTGCTACAGAGATGGCAGCATTGAGTGGGGCACTTTAAATCTAAAGTGGTTCAGAAATAAATGGAATACACCAGTGGTGAGCTTTACATGCCACCTGATGGGGAATACAGAGCAAGGGGCTGCCTATCGCAAGGAAGCAGAAGTTCTGGTATTCATTTCATTGGGAATTTGCTTCCTGAAGGATCCAACAAGAAGCTTCTAAGATGGTCAGCAAAGCACTCAGGTATGATCAGTATGAGCCTTAGGACTGTAGCTTCTCCATTTCTATTTCTCTGCTTCCTGCTAGGCGGTAGGAGAGCTGAGTCCTGCCCACAGTTGTGTGCCTATTAATACACCCCTATATCCGGAGGCCAACCCCTGGAACCAGTAAAAGTCAGTTTTCAGAGTCTTTCATTTGCATAGGCTTCTTTTAAGGAGGTTTTGCTTCCTTTACATTCAGATTTGTATTCTCCTTAAGAAGGGTCCCTAAGGGATATAAATGTGTGATCTTATAAAATTAAATACTACAGTATATCACATGAATACAGAAGACTTCAACGCCTAACATACATATAGTGCCGTGTTCCGCATCTGCCTATTGGCAAGTAAATAAAGACTCACATTTTCCTCAGGAAGTTTAATTCTCAATTTGGTGTCTGAAGCTAATGCTATTCCTCTTTACATCTCTTCCCAGCCATTTTGCACAGTGTTCTCTGCTCCTAACATCATGGCAAGCAACTTTTGGCCTTCTCGAGGATGTACTTGAATTCATAGCTGGGCAATAATGACTATAGCGGGGAATAATACCTTCAATACCTGTCATTCTTCCATCTAACCATGCATTATACATCCATGATGTAGAATGAATACTCTGCCCTGCTTTGTAACCCAATCCAGTTATGAACTGATTATTGTTTTTAAAATCCTACTCTGGTTCCCCTCGGAAGGTTACGGTCATTAGAAACTCTCAGGCTAATGCCACCTCAAGTGCACACTCGCAGACCACAAGTTCATGGGCGCTAAGCACCCTTAAGCCCATGGCTCCGAAGAGCTCACACAACAGAAGTGCAAAAGAATAGTAAGACAGAGCCTAATTAAAGAAAATCATCTCCTAATCATACCAAATTAATGCTGCCCCAAGACGTACTCAGAAAGGAATTGAAAAATTAAAATCAATGTGAGTGCCAAAAGGCATTTGGTCAGACTTTTCAGCCTAAAGGATAATGGGAGAGATAGTCTTAAGAATTTTTTTAAGGATTTCTTAAAGAATTTTCTTAGAATTAAATGCCCTTTTCAGCTTTAATTATCATTCTGCTACCAGCAAAAGTGCTTAAATTCAGACAATCCTAATTGCACAAAATACAGGGAAATGGACAAAGCCATCTGTACTGATGATAGCAAACTTCAACAAATTCCCAGCTTCTCTTCCTCACATTCCTCTTGGTCACCCATTTATATGGACACCTTAGAAAGAGCAAAGGAAAGGAACCTGATTGTTGGTTTCTGGGCCTTAGCAGAATCTTGGCTGAAAGCAAATAAGCCCTGAGCCTATTCTGAAATAGAGACTGATGAGAAAGACAATACAAATAATTATTGTGAATTGCATCTGAGAACGGGAAGGGAATTAGTGTCCCTTCTAGCAGAAATCTGGAAGAAGGTGCTGAGAACCTTGGGAAAGTTGCCAAAGATCTGAAGCAAGACCTCCCTAAGTAAGTCTCTTCAAAGTGTGCATGAGCTACAGACAGGTTGAAATGCAGTGCCATCTGGTTTTCCATTAAGAGATTCAAATCACCCATTAGTATCTAGTTCCTCCCCCCTCATACCCTCCCTAGTCCTACGACTGCGCCTGGCATATGAGGGTGCACTGTCAATGTTTAATTAAGGTTCTGTCAGAGGGGCGTCAAACCACACCTTGGTTAAATGGTAGCAGCAACAGTACTATATTCAAATGAAACACACTGCATTTCAGATGGGCATTATCTTTGACCTCTGTCCATTGTTTGCTTCTTTCTTTGTTTATTTATTTGCTTTCTACTTAATTTCTGTGGCCTGGTATGGTTGTGCTCAGAATCTGAAACCTAAGATTATATTAGACCAGTCAAGCATGAAATTATAATTTGTTGGCTGACAACAACGCAAAAGAGTGCCCAGGAGGCTGAGCACAAGATAACAGCACTGTGGGCTTCTAACATGAACTTTAGTGAGCCACAGTTCCAAGTCACTTGTTATTTTGCTTACAGTTTCACAATGTGAAAAGTTTGCAGGTTGTATCTTCAGTGCCTGTTATGGTTTATGTCTAGTTGTCCCCCCAAAGCCTCATGCAGTCATGGGACTTCTATAGATTGAAACTTGACTCATGAGTCATTGGGATTATGTGATTTATTTCTGACCTAGAGCTTTTGAGACTTGATCCATGATCCCTGGGATTATGTGTTTAAGTACTTCTGGGATTATGGGTGTAGCCTAAGGCAGAGAGGCTGAGGCGGAGAGCCTGAATGTAACATAAAGAGAGACAGAGAGACACACTAAGCTGTTGCTCTCTGCCCCCCTGGTTGGCCAATTGCCTCTGTCACCATTTTGTTGCTGTTCTGCTGCCATGAACTGCTGCTCCCTGCTCTGTTCCCCTCAGCCTTGGGCCAGCCAAGTATGGACTGAAACCTCCAGTAACTCAGCTAATAAACCTTTCTTTCCCTCACTTTAAGTGTCGGGTATTTGTCCCAGCAATGAGTATAGAGTAACTAAGACAGTGCCTTTGGGGTTTCTCCCATGCATTAGTCTTTGATTCCATTGCTTTCTTTCCACTAAAGATGTCAGCTAACATCTTTAAGTTCTAATCATGCATCGCACATCTTCTAATTCAGGATCTACCATCCTCTAATTCACATCTACCATCCTTTCACAGAAGCCATCCTCACTCTCAGAAAACAATGACTTGAACAACAATTGTTACAGGAACCTAATGATCAGGACAGAATATAGCCAAGTTCAGCTTTGGAACAGGAAAAGAAGACCTCGGTGTATCTGATTATTGAGAATCCCAGGGTACACCTGAGCAATTTGTTCTTGCTGTAACAACTGTTATGCACAAGGCACTGCAATGGTTTTAAATGGTGGGGCAATATAATGGGATGGAGTGCCTTAAGAGCATGAGAAGAAGATCTGGAGAGTAATGTGCTCATGTTAAGAAGCAAAGTAGTATGTCAGTGTAAGAGGAGAGATACAACCTAAGGAGAAATGGAAAGGGAAAGAGCTGCCCTCTACTCCATGAGAAACGAGCAGCCCACTGATAAAGGGGACAGAAACTCCCAACCTGAAAGATATCTGGGATGAGTTCATGTCCTCTAAAATTGAAGAATGAAGCTTAGGAACAATGGACGTTAAGAACAGAACATATTTATTAAGGCCAAGAAAGCTTCTGTCCAAAAGAACAGAAGGGGACCTTAATGGTTGCCAAGGAAACCATTTTCTCTAGGGATTTTCTTGGAGAAAATCCATAAGTTGAGGTGGCTTCACAGTGAGGAAACATGGAACTTGCAAAGCAAACATGAGGTGGAACAAAACTATGGTCAACCACTAAAATTACAAACACAATTGTTGAGGTAAAATTGATTAAATCGAGATCAAATGGGGAAGCAAGTCACATCACAAATGGGCATGAATACACAACAGTGGCTTTTCCTGTAGGATTTTGGGTTAGACTCTTCCTGGCTTTTTTAAGGTGATTGATACCTGTTTTAAAATATCAATCCCTAGTAGATATATTCATTTTGTCTTTTGTCCTGAGGTCTGGCCCACAGCGGAAGTGTCTCCCCAGTAGTTGCAAGGCATCTTGTCTTCCATACTGGCTTCTTCCAGGGCTTAGTCCTGTCTGACTGCCTATAATACTTCTGTCTACTTGGTTGTCTACAACATTGCGACTCAAGGAGAGGAAATCTTCAGTCAAGCCCTGAGCTGTGCCAGTAAGCAAAACAGTTGAAAGCTACATCTCTTCCTTCCAATCACTCATCTTAGATGAAGCTGTGCACATTGCTACTAATTATAAAAGAAAAAGACGGCAGGGGCCCGGCAGGATAGCTCGGGGCCCGGCAGGATATCTCAGTGGTCTAAAGCGCCTGCTTGGGAAAGCTTGGGTGGCTTCAGGGACCGCGGTTCAATCCCCGGCACCACATGCTGCACCAGCCCTACCCTCAGGGTGGGCTGAGTCGGCCATAAAAATGAGTGAATAAACAAAGGTTCTGAAACAAGAAAAAATAAATAAAAAATAAAAAAGTCTTTAAAAAAAAAAAAAAGACGGCAGCCAATACAGAACAGCAGGGAAGGAGGCCCGAGGGCCCCTGTCCAAGGAGCCACATGATGAAGCAGTGCGCCCTCTCACAAGACTGTGAGACAGGCAAGACCAAATTCCAAGGAACTTCCAAATAATTAGTGATGATGATGGAGAGTGAAAACACTAGTAAGCAGGTAGTGCCAAAGGGACAGCAAGAGTCTGGCCCTCTGTCTGTCAGCTGACACAGTGCCTGTGGAGGCATTAACAGGATCTAAATCATGGGTTCTGAGAGTCCTCGGATTTCTCGACCACTCCTTAGCTATAATTCACTAGGAAACCAGCCAATCTTAGCAGAGAACAGAGCTAGAGAGATTCTCCATTCACATAATATTCTCTCTGTCTAAGAGCATGTGATTCAGTATCCATGGGCTGAGATCCTGAATCCTTCCTTAGGAAGTGACAGGAAAGCCACATTTTCAAATCTCCATTTGCCAATATTTAAAAGGGGAGAGAGTTGTCCTAATGGTAAAGTGCCAAGCGCTGTAGCCATGCCCATACATCTTTTAATAATTTGGAAACCTAGGATCCTGAGGCCGCTTTAAGCTGATTTTAATGTAAAGATGACTGATACACCTGGACCTGTTCCAATTGTTTTCCTGTAGCTGCTGAGAG
Organism: Myocastor coypus; assembly: GCA_004027025.1. Taxonomy (NCBI): domain Eukaryota; kingdom Metazoa; phylum Chordata; class Mammalia; order Rodentia; family Myocastoridae; genus Myocastor; species Myocastor coypus. Next base: position 32,552 of record PVJA010019278.1, on the reverse strand, counting down.
TAAACAAAGCACAGAAAGGTACTAGGGTACAACAAGACACATTATTATTTTAAAAGATTTTAAAATATATGTGTGGCTTAAGATCTACGCATAAGATTTTGACTGAGAAAGAGTTAATCAGAAAGAAACAGTTAAAACAAGCTAGCTGGCTAGCCCTCTTGTGCTCTCTCTCTCTCTCTCTCTCTCTCTCTCTCTCTCTCTCTCTCTCTCTCTCTCTCTCTCTCTCTCTCTGGATTTCACAAAGGTGTTTGTTAAATATAACACTGCCCCACTGCCCTGTCTGCCTGTCAGGATTTTCAGTCTAACAGAAAAACATAAAGACTAAATCAAGCCAGAAAATGTTTACAATGCCCTTCACTTTTCTATGTTCTCTGTGAAAACTGAAATATTTCAGGAAGAGGAATTCAGTTTTACTTACGATGAAGCTTCCTATAATATATTTAGGCACGACTGGGCTGACAGCTACAACACTTTGACGTTGTAATCAAAATGAGAGTGCTTTTCTTTCTTCAAACTCCCCAAGACCACTGTGATAAGTGGTCTTATCACTGGAACTTGATTTTCAGCCAGCATGTAAGAAGTACAAAATGAGCATGAGTATGAGTTGCAAGCAGGACTTCTTATATAAAGGACCATACATATTGATCTCATTTACAAATATCACTACCTTGGTACACAGAGATCTTTCTTTTCTGCTTTTACTGTTTTCCTGTAGGACAGACTAAGTAAAAGCACATAGCTGACCGTCAGGGGACCACAGTTGGTTCCACTCTGGCCCCAACAAGAAGCAGTAGTTAGTTATGATTTGCAAGACCCCAGGGAGTTGCTCCAATACATACAGAGAGAGTGCAGGTGTAGAAAGATGAGCCCATGGGCACCAGGTCAAGGTCACCATGGGCTGGAGAGTCCCCTTTCCATTTTTTTGGTGTTTAAAATCCTTCATCAAGATTGGCCAAAATGCACCTAAACATTTCAAAACATGGAGGATATTCAGAATCCCTACTATTCTTGTTTAGAATTCAATTTACTGGCTCTACCCACCCTGAAAGATTGAGATTCAGAGAGTCTGGAAGTAGACTAGGACATTTGCATGTTTACACAATATTCCAGGAAATTCTATTATAGCAAGTGGATGGGAAAACTCTGGAAAAGGCCAAACCCGTATTCTACCACATTCATGTACTACCTTACTGGTTTAGGACAATTGTCATTTGTCTGATCCAATAAGTGAACAGGCAAAAGAAATATTTTTTATAGCAACTATTCCAATGGATAGGAGATGCTATCTCACTGTAGTTAAACTTGCTTTATCTAAGTTTTAGTGTTATTGGACAATTTTCACATGCCTTTTAGACACTGTACTTTTTTTTGGGGGGGGGACCAGGGATCAAACTTAGAACCTTGCACTGGCCAGGCAGACCCTTATGCCACTGAGCTATTCCAGACCCACTTATACATCTTTGAATAAATGTCTAGTCATCTAGTCATGTCCTTTGCCCATTTTTTGTTATCAATTTGTAAGAATTCTTTATATATTCTAAATATTAGCCTCTTTATCAATAATTTATAAATTTTCCTACTCCAGAGGTTACCTTTTCTCTCTTGAATGTTCCTTTTGCTAGGAAAAAAATTGTAACTTTAATGTAATATAATTTTTCAATTTTTATCTTTATGGTTTTTGATGTCATATTCAAGGACCAATTACCAAGTCCAGTGTTCCCAATATTTCCTCTTGATTTTTCTAAATGTCTAATAATTTGGGAACTTTGGTACTTTTTTGGGATTTATTGTGATGAAAGGCAAAGGTTTAAATTCATTCTTTCAAATGCAGAGAATCAGTTTTTCAGCATCATTTGTTAAAGAGATTGTCCATTCCTCATCATGTAGCCCCAGCACCCATGTGGAATATCACTTGACCATTGGCACAAGACCGTAGTTCTAGGCTCTTTTGATTGTTCCATTGATTTTTATGACTGTCATGGTATTGGTACCACACAGTTTTGGTTACTATAACATTGTAATATGTTTTGAAACTAGAAAATATAAAGCCCTCAACTTTACTTTTTCTCAAAAAGTTTTTATTATTCAGAGTTCTTTCAGATTCCATGTAAATTTTAGAAATAGTTTTCTATGACATAAAAAATGCCTTTAAAATTTTGATGCAGATAGCACTGAATCTATAAACTGCTTTCATTTCTTTCATCAGTCTTTTATAATTTTTAGCCTCCAAGTCTTTCACCTTCTTGATTAAATCTTTCCTTAAGTACATTATTTTTAACAACATTGTAAGCGGGGTTCATTCTTGATTTCCTTTTTTGGCTTGACCACTGCTCATGTACTGCAGCTGATTTTTACATGTTTATTTTCTATGCTGCAGTCTTACAGAGAAGGTTATTGCTAACAGCATTCTGGGGGAGTTTTCTATATATAAGGGCATAGCATCTGTGAACAGAGCTAGTGTAACTTCTTTTTCTCCAGAGTGGACAAACTTTATTTCTTTTTCTTAGTTAATGAATCTTTTTTTTTTTTTTTTTTGCGGGACCAGGGTTCAAACTCATGACCTTGCACTTGCCAGGCAGGCAGTTGTGCCATGGAGCTATCTCTCCAGCCCCTAGTTAATTAATCTGTCTGGGACTCTATTAGCATCTGGAATAGAACTAGCAAGAATGGGCATCCTTACTTCATTCTTAAAGTGTGTTTATATTAAGCATTAATATATTTGTAAAATTTTCTAACAGGTATTAGTCTTCTGATTATCCACAGTTTGGCAAATCTGTATGATTTGTAATAATTATTAGAAATTAGTACATGTGACTATAACATTTCAGTGCCCCTTAAGAAATTTTCACTTACAAAAAATAACTTGTCTCACTTCATAACCATAGACACCATTACTGAGATTTTTATCTAATTGGATTAAATACAGGATTCCATTTAATCTACACAGTAACATTATGCGCTAGGTACCTCTATTCTTCCCATTTTATAAAACAAGAACACTGAGGCTCAAAGTCATGAATCAGACAAACATGCAAACTGAGTAACCAATCAAAATCCTCCGAACTCCACAATGAATACCCCACCTCACTATGAAATAGGCTAGTGTAGGGCATAATTAAGTGTTAGCTCACTTCTTCCTTGTAGCATATGTTGCTTTTCAGCAGATGAGCTTCCAACACTCCTTTGTGAATTCCACATATGTTATTTCTCAGTATCTACCAGGATTGCTAAATCAGAAACCTTTTCTTTATATCCTTATGTTTAAACTTTGAAATCTACTGGTCATGATGTCAAACCCTGCAGGTGGATCCATACCTTTCCTGAGTGAAAATATATGGATTTGACAAATTTTTTTCTGCTTAATTTATGATAGTTTTCGAGACATTTGCAGGATCTAGGAAATTAAGTTTCCAGATAATTATAACAAGATGTTCAATTGATTGGCATAGACAAATATTTTACCCAGTGATTTCTCATGTCTGGAGCAATGTTCTTCTGACCAATTGTAACAAGTTCTTGTTTATAATGTAAAATTAATAAAAGCAAAGCTGCTCTGCTTCAAGATAGAATGGAAATCCTAGAGCCAAGAGTTCAACCTTTTCTTCCACCTTCTTCTCTTCCCATGACATCCACTGAGGTCCCCCCACCACATACACCCATTAAGGAATCCTATAAAGAACACAGCTGGAAACTCAAGCTCACAGGTTCTCTTTCCAGAGATAAGTAAAGAAATAGGAAGTACAAAATGCATCAGAGAGTAAACCAAAATAAATAAAACTTCCCTCTCTTGGCTCCATGCTAGGCATTTATATGACTTGATAAATGCAAGCATTACCTTCAGAGTTAGGAAGTCTGTGCTCTGTTGTATGTTCTGCTTCTGGCATTCTTCTTCATCAGGGCAGGCCATGAGACTCAACAGGTTGCAGAAGATTGCCACTCCTACAGCCCAACCTTTCCAGCCTGTCAAGCAGATAAAGAAGCCTGCTCGCTTCCAGATGAGATCCAAGTCATCAAATTAAATACGTATCATGGGGGAGGGCTATTATAGCTGCCTTGTTTTATAGACTACAATAGAGTCTACAATAGGGTCTACAATAGAGGTTTCAGACAAAGTAAGAACCTAAAACTTACTGTGAATACTACTACCGTTACTAATTTCCTACCCCTAGTTTTGAACCAATCCAAATCATTAGACCACTATGGAGCATTCTTTGGTTGCTAAACAGCAGTTGAGGAAACAAATAATTTTTATAAACATCTATGAAAGGGATTTTAAGGCAACTCAATATGTGTCTGGTGTACACTGCATACAGAAATCATAGCCAAGGAAACACACATAGTCAGGACTATGTGTATGCACATGGTGAAGATTTGAGACAGAATACAAGGTGAAAGCAAAGCTCCTAATAGGTGAAAATGATCTTGTTCTCTCCCCTCAGTTAATGCCCATTATCTTCCCAAAAGAAACTATAGGAAGTACAATGGCAACTGCAGTGAGCAATTGCTCTGTGACCCTGGACGATATACTTAAGGTCTCTGAGACTTCATTATCTCATCTATTTATTGGGGATAGTGAATACATGTTTGGAGAGATAATAGGGGTGATTAAATGAAATAATTTTTCTGCGTATGTGATTAAACACATAGATGGCAGCCAAACAAAGTAGTCACTACTAGTAGTTTTATATGAGTCAAGAGTTGATAGTAGCAAATCCTTTTCTATCTTACATACGTCATTCTCCTCCAAGTTCTTACTGAAGGAGGTAAAACCTTTCCTGTTTGGTAAATGAATAAATATTCTTGTTATGAGATACCTGGACAAATGGATCTTAACCCTTGTACATATATGAATCACTTAGTTTTGGTATAACCCTGGATTAACTAATCTGTGTAGAGTGTAAGTAGAAGATATTTGTAACAAGCTCCACAAGTGTTTTAATGTGCTCCCAAATTGAGAACCATTGGCCTAAAGTGTTAGACAGTTTTCCATTCATTTTCTTTTTTTTTTTTTTTTTTTTTTTTTTTTTTTTTTTTTTTTTTTTTTTTTTTTTTTTTTTTTTTTTTTTGTCTTTTTGAGAAGACAGGGTCTCACTATGCAGCTCAGGCTGGCCTTGAGTTCACTTTTGTAGCCCAGGCTGGTCTCGAACTCACACCGATCCTCCTGCCTCAGCCTCCCAAGTACTGGGATTACAGGCATGCACCACCACACCCAGCTCTTCCATTCATTTTCATATCTAAATTATTAGACAGATTCCATTCACAATCACTTCCACATTCTGATTCATTCTCTAGAGTACTGGCTCAGTCTTCCCAGTGATCAAATCTGACCTTGTCATTTTTGTTAAAAATTCCTCAGCTTTTTTTTCCCTGTAGCAAAGATGGTGAATACACTTTTTCTATACACCAACTCCAGTAAGTTGACTATGGCTTCTTAAAAACTTGATAAGAAGATTCCATGGGTTGGCCTGGGCTCAGCAGGAAAGAACATCCTTCAGACCAGCTGGGGGACATCTGCCATGAGGATAGAACAGAGGGAACTCTGAGATTTGCCACTCTCAGCATACAGAATAAGCCCAGTGCTCTACCATGATTCAGAAGCTCTTACACAGTCTATTGCTCTAGTCATATTTCCTACCTAGGAGATAAAAAGATATAAATGCATTCAACTTCTGCTTACTTATTTATACTGGGAAACATTCAAAAAACCTTGACTCCTTGACTCATCTTGTTACCTTTGCCTAGAACCATCCTGCCCTTCTTTCTTCCCAATGATTCCCTAATTCTTACTTCAAATTCAACTTGACTATTCCTTTTTCTACAAAGATTTATGACTGCCCTGAATACAATTAGCTTTTCTCCACACCAAGATGCATAGTATTCTTTTTTTTTTTTGTGGAACTGGGGATTGAACTCAAGCCCTTGCACTTGCCAGGCAAGTGCTTATCCTACTGAGCCATCTCCCCAGCCTCTTTTTTTTTTTTTTTTTTTTTATGGCTGGCTCAGCCTGCTCTGAGGGCAGGGCTGGCGCAGCATGTGGTGCCGGGGATCGAACCGCAGTCCCTGCAGCTGCCTGCAGGCACTTTAGACCACTGAGCCATCCTGCCCAGCCCCGCATAGTATTCTTTCCTTAACTTCATAAATGATTTTTTTCATGCTGTATGGTAATTTGTGTTTAAAGGTTTAGTTCTTCTAATACACAACCCACATCATTAATGCTCAGTAATGTTGATTGAATGATTGGATTAACAAATGAACAGAATTCCTAGCTGCAGACTCTATTGCCTACTCATCCTTGTTTCCCAGGGCCCCATAAGTAATGGACACATAGTAGGAGTTCAGGAGGAATCTGCTGAGTGACTGGATCAGTTGCTACAGGCTCCACTGCCACCCAGATGGCACAATAATCTGGGCTCATTCTGAGTCACAAATCACAATCTGCCAGAAAACTTCCATCTGGAGAGACGGCTCCCCATCAAAGCTTTTCTTCCAGTCTTTAAGCCTGTTTTGTTCCTTATTCAAGAGGAAATAATTGAATGCTAGCACTTACTCAAAAATAACTTGGGAAGCTATAAAAATTATAAAAGGTCTATTAGTACCACTGCACAGGATGCCATCAGGCAGCCCCATGAAGCACCAGATACCCAGCTCCCAGGGTTTCTTTACGCAGTGATGTGGCATGGGGTCTTGTCTGTGTATCAAAATGATCCACCAGCCCCTAATAACACTCCCGTGTGCAATTAGCCTTACTGCCTGCTTGGTGTAGGAAAAACAATCATCCACTATGTGGGGTGCAGGAAAAATGCCCAGGATTGTCGCTAATTAACGTCATGCAGAAGAAGCGTCACGTCCACCCTTTCTCATTCCATCCCACCTGAAATGTAAGTGCTGTGCTCCACTAACTACAGCTGGATTTTAGGCCCAGTGAAGTCCTTCAGAAGCACAACAGCGCTGACATTCAGGAAGAGTTCAGCTTTCCCCACTGCTTGTGATTTACTCATTTAAATCGACATCACTGCAGAGGAGAAATTATTTTAGTGCTATGCATAAGTGGAATATCTAATATAGAATTACATTATAATGAAATATGCATTAATGCAAGCTTCATAAAGTGCTTTGCATGTTCTGCAGGCATCCAAAAGTTTAAAATGCATCTAATCTTATTCTAGTTGCTGCTCCAGTGATGCTACATCAGCTTAGCATGCTTAATTAAAGGCACATTCGAAGCCTTCAAAGGGACAGTTAACTCACTATTGACATTTGATACATAACACAGTAGGCAATGTGGAAACAAAGCAATGTGATATGTCTCTCATGAAGAACAGAAGTGGAATATTTTTACAATTTTCAGAAAAGTGTGTATGACACTCAGGAAAATGCAGCAAACCATGCTCTAAGATATTTGCCACTGATAATAAATTTTTCATTAAAGAGGCATTCTCAAAGGGATTCACAAACCACTTAATGGTCTCTTTTTAAATGAAGATTGATGAGCAAAATTTTAAGGTGCTGCTTGTCCTGCAGTTCAGTCTGACCGCTGGCATTATCTCCTCAAGTTCCTCCACAGATGTTTTCAGACTCTGAAGAGCTGTCGGTACCAACCCTGACTAGGAGACAGGAAGCCAGGAGAGCCCACTCCCTCCCCTGCGGTACTGAATTCAGAATAAAAGAACTGGGCTCACACCATTTGCAAACATCCTGACCCACGATTTGTGAAGCTTCATTCTTTTATTCTCCTGCCCTTAAGTCTTTGCCCTAACACGGGCTAGGGCACTGTCAGTGCTTCTGGAGGCGTTGTGTGCTGCTCACCTCACGCTCTGTCTCCTCCACCCTGGAGTCAACGCCTGATCACATAGGATGGGGAGTCACTGACAGGCCAATTTATACTTTCCACAAATTGTGCCACCGGCATATGTTCAATATTTCAAAGCTCTTTCTTCAGATTTCCCAATTCCCCTTCCTTCTGTATCATGAAGGAAAATACACTGATCCTGAGCCAGGGACATGGGACAGTAAGGTGCAGAAGAAATGATTCCAGGAGGTGAGCATGGGGACATGAGCACTTTCAGGGCTGCCTGGGGCCCCAGGACCTCCCCCATGCACAGGACAAGGAGCTCCTGAACCTAGGGGAGAACCAGCAGGAAGGGGAAGCTGTGGGCTGCTGAGATGAATAGAATCAAAGTGAAGCTTCCTCTGCACAACACATTCCCAGCAGCCTCTCAAACCAGGAGGCCACCAAAGCCACCTGGGGCCAGCGTGGCCAGCAAGGGGACAGTGTGCACTGGGGACAAAGGTATGTCCTCCTCCTGCCTTGTGAGGATGATAGTGTCTGTGTGAGCCCGGCTTCACCAGGATAAGTATCGTCACCACCACTGCCAGCCACTGAAACAGACAGACACACATGACAACTTAGTGGGAAATTTAAATCATTTTATTCATCAGTGATATAAAAGTATTGTCAGTAGAGATCGGATGATACCAACACAAAGGACAGCTTCTATGACTTGTTCCATTGTTTATTTTAGTCTTCATGGTGCTGAGAATCTTGTTTGGTCCTTACTCTCAGGTTCTTGTTATTTTTCTTAAGTCACCCATGGGCACCCCTCCTCTACTCCAAACATTCATACATTTACCTCCAAGGCACTGAGTCCATAAGGTTACCCTTAATGGGAAACATCCCTGTGCCCAACCTAGGCTTGACTGTGAGCATTATGGAGCAATGTGGTGTTTGGGTTACGGCTCTTCAGGGGCCTGGGAAACAGCTCTCTGTTAAGTGATTGGATTCCTGAAAGTGTGTCGTTTGACTTCCTGATTCGGTTAAAGCAAGTGCCCCCTGCAAAAGGTCATCTGGAGTGGAAAGTTCAGGGCCCAGAGCAAGCAGCAACTTATATTTCCAAGGCTCTTCAGCAAGATTCTTAAACAATTGGAACACGGTCAGGCAAGATGGACAGCAGAATCTTAAACAGCTCAAAAATACTCAGACATGCAGGCAAGCATGAGCAGTGTTTACCAGAAAGGGAAAACACAGGTATTGTTGCAGTGATCCTTGGGGTCCCTTAACAAATCACATATTGAGAGATGGATGAGGCTAATCAGAAGGACAGTTCTAATATCTTCCAGCAGCTAAAGAAACGGGAGAGGCCTGTGTACAGCATGCGGAGCCTGGGAAAGTTCAAGCAGATCACCACCACCAGGGCTCAGGAGTGACAGAAATGACTTCCAGGTGGAATCTTTGGGGTTCTGATTGAAGCAGATCATAGTTTTGAATACTGTGTAGGGTCTGAATTGAAGAGATGGGAAAGAGGAAGTTGTTTGCTATGATGGGGGCACCCGGGCTCTGGTATCCCATCAATACCTTGTCATAAGAACTCAAATATCTCACGTGGCTCTTCTTGGTTCAGTGTGCTGTTTGGAGGTTGTTCACAGTAGTCCAGTGAAACAGTCTTTGACACCTAACATCATAGACCAAAACATCATAAAATACTCTGTATGTTTTAATTAATAGACTACTTTTTAGAGCAATTTTATATTACAGCACACCTGAGCAGAAAGTACTGAGTTGCTGTATCATCTCTCCTGGACAATTTCCCTTATTATCAGTCTTGCATTAGTGTGACTGTGGATTATAATTGAAGACCCAGTGTTGATTCACTATTGCTAACAAAAGGCCATAGTTTATTTTGCAGCCACTGGGCGTGACTGTGGGTGCTGACACATAAAGACGTGTGTCCTCTGGTACAATATCATGTCATCACCTGTTTTTTAAAGAAAGCTCACATTCTGATTTCCTACAATGTCTCTAGTCTTGCCTAAAGCATGCATAAGTCAAAACATGGTACTCCTTGTGTAAACAGCAGAAATATCCATAGAGAAACACTTGTCCTGTTGATGTGCCTTGCCAGCAGGAAATGAGGGGCCTCTCAGAATCTTTCTTAGTAAGAAAATCATAACAAAATTTCCAACTACTCGTGGAACATGAAAGCTGGGGTCTGAACTAGTGATCAAGGAGCTTAGAATGAATGAGGAAGAATCGGGGTTACCTCTCATAAAATGTGCTGCATATACTTGATGTTCCCTTAGATGGCCTGAAAAATCCATAGCTGCAGTGACACCCCTATCAGTGGTAGAATATGCTCGCCAAGATTTTCAGTCAAATCGCGTTAACCCTCCGTTGCGGCCAGAGTATTTACCCCAAGCACAGTGAGCAAGAAAGATGCTGGGAGTTTTTTCCTATCTTTAGTAGTGGACATAGGTGGAAGATGGCTGTGGAGGGACCATATATTAAAAGGGAGAAGGAAGGGAGAGGAACCAGGGAAAATATTTCTAAATTCAAATTATATGAAACAGGACAAGCCTCAGGGCATTTCCAAGAAATGGAATCAATCTACTAGTCATAATAAACAGAGATGAAAAAGTAAAACTGACAAAAGCTGTTTCTTTTCCTTCTTGAATTAAAAATCCATAATACTCTGTAAGGTACTTCTCATACTGACTGCTCCAGTGTCTGCATTGATTTACCACTGACCCAATCTCACCCACATTTAAGAGGAAAGTTTATTTACATTCATCCCACCCCACTCAACCTCTCCTCCACAAGACTATAGTTTTTCTTTTTCCTATAGTTGCAGAAGGTAGTGATTTTTTAGAGAAGTTGAATTTATCATTTGCCTTTTTTTTAGAATTCTGACTTCCTTCCTCTTGCTGTCCTGTCTGAAAAAGACTGTACAAATGAATTCTAGTTAAATCTCTTCAACAGTGTGTCCAACTTCCACAGTGTGCTCAGAATACTTGCAAAAACTATTTGCAAGCTTTTCCAGCTGGAATTATCCTAACAAGACAGTGCTTATTTTTATATTCTACTGAAAGGTACAAGGAGATAATTACCACTGAGGAAGAAGTCACTTTGTCCTATGAGTGGCTACTATTCATTTTTGTGAAAAACAGGATCAGAAGATAAGAGAAAATAGTTCCCTGGCAGAAAGATGCATGCAGCCATTGATTTTTAAGCACACAAAGACAATATCTCATTGATTAAACAAACACTGCACAACTAGTAAGTGCCAGGCATTGTCCTAAGTGCTGGAGATGAGAGAGATGTGGCTCTTGTTAGAATGTAAGTTACAGTGCGCCCCTGTACTAGGGAAAGCCAAATTAGGCAAGTGAAATAATTATACAGAGTTGTCATAATGAAGGATAGAGAACAATAGAGCTTAAAAAAAAAAAAAAACATTAAAGAAGGTAGTAGGGGAAGGGCTTCCTGAAACTGAAAATGAGATTCAGCTAAGCTCCCCCAAGGAAGTTCAAAAACGGCATGCCAGGCAGAAGGGAACAGCATTTGCAAAAGAGTTGGGGTCAGGAGGAGCAGCACACACTTAAAAACTGAAAAAGCCAGTATGGTCAAAATGAGAAAGGGCCAGCCAAATAGCTCAGTGGACTAAAATGCCTGCAAACAGGCTCAGAGGCCAGGGATTTGATTCCCAGGGCCTGCTATGCCAGCCCCGCACCCAGGGGACACTAAAAAATGGTAATGGACACTGGGCATTCTGGCGCTCACCTATAATCCCAGCTCTTGGGAGGCTGCAAACAGGCAGGCAGATCACTACAAGTTCAATCTAGTAGTGAGAACCTGAACACCCTGTAGACCCTCCCCTAAAATACAATATAATACAATGCAATACAATGAGAAAGAGCGAGAGTGAGAATAGTGAGGGAGAGAGAGGTCGTGAAGCAGCAGACGGGTCACACACACCTGGAAGGCCAGCTGAGGGGTTGCTATGGTTTGTATCTGGATGTCCCTCAAAACACCATGTGGCAGGGGAGCCAGGGAGATAGCTCTGTGGCACAAGTGCCTGCCTGGCAAGTGTAAGGTCATGAGTTTGAACCCTGGTCCTGCAAAAAAATAAAGAAATAAAAACTTAAAAAAAAAACATAAACATGATGTGGCCAAGGGTGTGAGCTTTTCAAAGGTACCTGAATCTGTGCTTTGTGAACAGTTCATGGCCTAGAGCTGGGGTTGAGGGTGGGAGTGCTACCTGTGCTCTAGGGCAGGTAGGCTCAGTACAGCATAAGGGAGGAAAAGGCTCGCTCTCCCCTCCTCTCTTGTTGCTTTTGGAGGCCATGCAGTGTTACCCTCTTCCATGTGCCAGCCTGCCTTGGAGCCAGCCAGTGGAGGACTCAAAGCTCTACCTATTGTGAGCTTAGTAGATCTTTCCACCTTTAACTTTAGATGTCAGGTAGTTTGTCTCAGCAATAAGAGAAATGAAGTTAAAATAGGGATGGTTAAAGTTCCCTTTGTAAGTCAACTAGGCTTCCATCAAAGGGTTTCAAGCAGAGGAATCATCCGATTGTATTGACTTTTCACAGCTTACTCTGGTTGCTGTGTGGAAAATGTAGGAAAGTGAGCGTGGCATCTGAGTGCAGTCAGGCCACTGCATGAATGCAGGCGAGAGATAATAGTGACGTGGGTGAGCACAGTGTGACTGCCTTGAGACCTAGTCCTGAGGTAGAATCACAATGCATTGAGTGTGGGAAAGGGAGCAAGGGCAAAGAAGGCAAGACTGAGCTCAGGCGTTCTGACTTGGTTAGCCATGTGGGTGGGGATGGTACCTACAGAGAGGTGGGAGCTGGGGGAGCAGGAAGGACTGGCAAACTCAGTTTTAGATGATTAAGGTAGAAATTTGCTGCTGGAGATAATAAGTAACCCCCTCAGTAGATGAGACCAGAGCTCAGAACATATGAATACACATTATTTCTTCACCTATAGATGCTCTTGAAGGCCACAGAGGAGATCATCTCCTAGCCAATCTGTACGGGAAGAAAGGAGGTCTTCAAGCGGACCTTCAAAGAACAGAAGTGTTTAGACCTGGGTACTAGGGCTGGGAGTTTACAAAGAAGACTAAAAAGGAGAGGCCTGTGGGTGAGTGACAAGTTAGGGAAGTGTGGGGTAGGGAGTGTTCAGGTTCCTAAGTGATAGGACAGAGTATCATATGCCCATGGATCTAAGGAGTGCAGAGCACAGTCCTTCAGTGCTGGCCACATTTTACCTTGAAAACAGCAAAAATTTAGTGGAATGGTAGGAGCAAAAACAAGTGGACTATGGATTAAGGACTGAATAAAAATGAGAAAGAGGAGACAATGGACATAAACTTAGTCTTCAGTATTTGAGCTCTACAGAAAAGCAAAGAAATAGGGCACGATGTGGTGAAGAGTTAAATTTGGCAGGTAAGACGTCGTGTGTGTGTGTGTGTGTGTGTGTGTGTGTGTGTGTGTGTGTGGCTGACCGAATTGATTTAGCAGGGAGAGAGAGAGCAGTGGTGAAGAAACCAGTACAAAAAGGATTCTGTGAGAAGGCATCAGGAGATGGAACTCAGATTCCAACAGAAGCGACTGGCCAGAGGGTGCAGAACAAGTGGAGGAGCAGCAGCAGGGGGCTGCAGGCAGACTGGGAGGCTGTGGAGAGGAAGCAGGAGATCTCACCTCATACATCTAGTGGCGCTTCTTGCTTCTCAATCACGTACATAGCGAGGTTAATAGCTGCTGGATATGTGGGTGGGGAGCAGGCAGCTAGAGGAGGAAAAGCCAGCAAAGCCATTTCCAGGAATGGGAGGGCAGCCTTATGAAAATAAGACTGGCAGGGTGGGCACTCACTCCGGGTTGTGATCACAACTCAGCTGAGTAATTTCCTCCGATGGTGTCCAGAGTGCAGATCATTCTTTTTGTTTGCTTTTGTTTATGGTTACAGGCAGGGTCTCAGTATGCAGCCCAGGCTGGCCTTGCTCTCACAGCGATCTTCCTGCCTCAGCCTCCTAACTCCTGCGGTCAGAGCCTGTGCCCCCAGGCCCAGCTGAAAGGGTTATTCTTGCCTCCTGTAGAAAAAGTCACTGGACTTGCTAGAAAATGTGGCCGACTTCAGGTGCTAACTCCCAGCAGCTTCTGAGAGGCCTACAAACACTCCAAAGCTCTGTGAAATGAAAGCCAAAGGCTACACAGATACCTGAAGCCAGGGCCACCAGAGAAGTGTCAGCAGAGGGTGAAATGAACGTAGCAAGAATTGCTTTCCATTCTTTCCTTTCTCCTTTAAAATATTCATCTCTCCACCAACTAAGTCCAAACAGAGTCAAAAACTCTTTTTCATTACTCACAAGGATTTAAATCCTTTTTCTTGCCATTATTGCTAACAACTTTCATGGAACCTTCTATGAATATTTACATACAATTGAGTACAGAAAGTACTCACAGGGCAGCTGGACGCAGGAAGGGAAAACCAGTACCAAGCGCTTCTAGACCTTGGTACTAGATGCAGATTTCCTAATACACTAAACACAGATACAGGAGGAGGCCCAGGTACCCACAGAGGGCATTCTGAGCATGCCTGAGTCTGAAAGCCTTTGCACCCTGAGATGATGCTGTAAGCAGAGGATGTGTTTGCAGCACTTGCTTTAAACAGTTACTTAAGACACCACTCAATGGCCTACAGCTGTCCCTTTTGAGCCTGCTGCTGTTTATGGAACTGAGCCTCATACAGTTGAAACATTTAAAGCCTCCAGAGGTTACCCCAAGGAGGCACATCTATGAAACTCACCAAGTCCTTCCCAGAATGCCTCGCACTCAGTTGTTCCTGCCCACGACATCCTCATCCTTCGCAAAGTCAAGGCAGCCTCTATTCCTAACTTGTAGTTGTAACACGAAAGTTTGCTGTGGCAGTGGCAGCCTGAGGTATAAACCCAGGGAAACACCACCAGGAGGATACCCAGGAGGCTGTCAGAGCAGACCCTAAATCTGACAGGAAGTTCTGTCTGAACTGAAGTTGCTGCGAGGTTTTGGGTCGCTGAGACTGAGAAAATGGGAGAGAAGTAATTGATTATATGTTCCACAAATCTGCTAACAGGTTTTTTTTGTTTTGTTTTGTTTTTTGTAATTTAGGAAAGGGTCTACAGGGTGTTCAAGGTCTCACTACTAGATTGGACTCATAGTGATTCTCCTGCTTATAGCATCCCAAGAAGCAAATTCTTAATGAGACCAGCATCACAGGCACTTCCTGGGAGACACAACTCCCCTTTCTGCAGTGTGGGGTGGGGCGTTTCACATGCATGCCCTCCCTCAGCACTTACATGAACCAAATCTCACTGATGTGGAGGGCCCGAGGTAAAAGAAATTGTGAGACACTGTGGTGTAGCCAGTAAGGACAGTAAGAAAAAGTCCAGCCAAGACTACCAAACAATAAACTCCAAAGTGTTCTTGCTGCTATGCAAAAAGAAGTATTGGATGTTTGATTTTTAACTTTTTTTTCTAATCAGTGAGAAGAGACAAGAAAGCAGTCACTCATAATCTCACCAACCACACTACAGCAAAGGGTTTGGGAAACGTTTGCTTCCTTTTCTCAAGGTCGCTTTTTTGTTGTTGTTTTATTTTATTTTTTTGATTTGTGGTACTAGGGAATCAAACCAGGGCCTTGTGTGTGCTGGTAATCCCCCTGCTGCACAGCCACAGGTCTCCATGGAAGGTCTGTGATCAGGGAGTTACTTAAGAAGATTGAGCCTACTGTGAGGAGACAGGTGAGGAGGCAGAAGAGAGAGGAGGCCCTTGCAGAGGCTTCCCTGGAAGTCTTTATGGAGATGATTAGAGAAGCCGCTACTATTTACTGGGCTTCCTTACCGTGCTGTCTGCCCCCAGCCTATGCCTTTTCCATTTGTTCTCACTCTCGATTAGTCCTAATGGTTGTGGATTGCTTCCAGAGGTGGAGGAGTTGTCCTAGGTCAGACACTTGGAAGAAAAAGGTCTCTGCTATAAGCCTGGACTGTTTCCCACAGGACTGCATGGTTGGAGCTTTGGGCCAGACTTGGCAGTAGAGATGAAAGTTTCTGGCCTTAGACCAGATTCATCTCTTGACTAGGATACACTAGAGATGCTTGTTCAAAAGCTTTGTTCAAGACAACTGCTATGGTCCTCAGCCCAGCTGCTGCCTGGTAATGCATGCATTTTAAGTCAAGCCCAAGAAAGTGGGGAAAGCAGCGGAGAACAGCTGCCCCTTTTCTGGGGTAAGCAACTTCCCCCATTTTGTCACCCCACCACTGAGCACACACTGACACATACAGCACAAGGTCAATGGATGCGCTGAGTCAAGTATTAGGACCAGCTGAACAACTGCACAATCTCATAGTCATTGTCTTAAGCTGACAAAGTGAAGACTAATATAGGCCTTCTTTAAGAATTCATTTTAATGAACAAAAGGTCTAAATATTAAGACAAAAATACTCAGTCTGCTGGGAGAGCAAGCAAGTAGAAAATTTAAAGACATAAGTGTGGGCATAGAGCTCATGAACAAAACCCAGCTGCACAGAAAATGCTTCAAACAATCAACAACTGAGATCTCATTAAAAACATTTTGCACATCTGTCTTAGTTACTTTTTACTCGTTGCTGGGACAAATACCCAACACTCAAAATGAAGGAAAGAAAGGTTATTTAGCTCACAGTTACTGAAGGTTTCAGTCCATACACAGCTGGATCCAAGGCTGAGTGCCACATGGCAGAGAGCAGCACTTCATGGTGGTGACTGAGGCAACGGAACAGCCAAGGGAGCAGAGAGCAACAGCTTAAGTCTGTCTCTCTGTCTCTCTTTATATCACATTCAGGCTCTCCACCTCAGCCTATCCACCTTAGTCTACACCCATAATCCCAGAAGTACTTAAAACACATAATCCCAGGGATCATGGAACAAGTCTCAAACTCTAGAACAGTACAAATCATATAATCCCAGTGACTCACGAGTGAAGTCTCAATCTATAGAAGTCCCATGACTGCATGAGGCTTTAGAGGGACAACTAGACATAAACCATAACAACATCCAAAAAATAATAATCACTAATAGAGTGAAAAGACAACCCATAGGTTAGAAAAAAACATTTAGGTAATTGTCCCTCAGACAGAAGACATTTATCTAGAACATATTTAAAAATTGAAAAAACAGCTCCCCACCAACTCAAAAACCCAATCCAAAAATAGACATCCAAGATGAATATATACTTCTCAGATGAAGAGCTATGAATTCAAAGTAAATATATGAAAAAATGTTCAACATCACTGATCATTTAAGAGATGCAAATTAAAACAACGATGAGATTCCATCTTAGCAGAGAATGAATGGCTGTAATAAAAACAATCAACCAGTAAGAAATCCTGGAGGGGCTATGGGGAAAAAGGAACCCTTTTCCATTGTGGAGGGAGTGCAGACTGGTACAGCTACTGTGGAAATCAGTGTAAAATTCCTCAAAAATCTAGGGTTAGAGGTCCCATTTGACCCAATTATTCCCCTTCTGGATATTTCCCAGAAGAATTTAAAAGATCATTCCACAGTGATATATGTGCATCGATGTTTATAGCAGCACAATTTGTAACAGCAAAATCTTGGAAACAACCCAAATGCCCATCAGTTGAGGAATGGATGAAAACAATGTGGTATTTTTATACAATTGAGTACTACTCAGTCATAAAGAATGATAAACTGGAGACTTTTATAGGTAACTAAATGCAACTTGAGACCATACTCGTTAGTGAAATAAATCAGACTCACGTGCAAACATCATATTACCTTTCTGGTGTAAGAAACTGAAAGAGTAAATAAGGTCTAAAATGTATAATGGATATTGTAAAGTGGGAAGAAATTGTTAATAAGAAAAAGGAACTAGGATGGAGAAAGAATAAAGGAAGGAGGGAAGGAGAGAGGAAGGGAGGGAGGGAGGGAGGGAGGGAGGGAAAGGAGAAAAAATGCAAGTTATTTACACTGTTTTCTTAGTTCACAGAAGAGGAACGCTTTCACTTATATTGATTAGAGAGTTGTTATAGCCATATCTTGTACTCTGAGTAATTACTTTAAAGATAGTAATATATAATATATTAACTATTGTTAGTCTCCTATTATCTTATGAATTTTGTTTTACCTTTTTTACCATAAAATGAAAATAGCAAAGAATTTAGTTTTTAATCAGTCATCAATAGCTTTAATTTTTATGTCATCTTCAAGTGATCCATGGTGCTCAATACAGCACTGTTTACATAGTAGGTGCTCATTAAGATTTCTTGAAAGAGACACACTCTTCCCCACTTCTTTCTATGGGGTCAGGTTGGGCTTCTGAGAATTTAATATGTGATCTGGCCTTAGCCAGCCAGACTGGCCTGTTTTCTCTGGACAGTAGAACAGATTTCAGGCATATGCACAAGTTACACCAGGTCTTTGAAAGTGAAAACATGGTCCATACTGGAGTTGTTGGATCAAACATACTCAGCTCGATATTCTTCTGTTTTCCATGCCAGATTTGGGATGGGAAGGGTGTAATCCTGATGGCTGTAAGCCACTGTAAAAGAAGAGCCTGAATGAGAGTTGGACAGCAGACATGGTGCAGAGTTGGCAACAACCATTGTTGAATTCCTATCATTTTGCTTAGTGAAATTCTACATTCTCCCTTACTGTTTTTTATTCCCTTTACGGAATAAATTCCCTTTATATTTACCATTTGGAAGTAGTTGGCTTTCAGTAAAGTTGGTATCTTCTGAGAGATGTAGAGGAAGAACTTAGATTATGATCTGTGTCTCTGGAGCCCATGGCACCTCACTGCTCCAGTTATAGCCAGATCTACCTCTGGATTCCTCACTGTTTGCACCAAGGCATTCCCATATGTTCATGTGTCTCCACATCTATTTATTTTGCCTCCTTGTTTAGGATTTCTACTACAGTGAGCTCTTTCTGGTCCTTGTCTTGGTCAGGGAAGCTTATATTTGCAATCCCATGGATAAAGTATTGGAGTCCCATCAAGTTAATTCCAATCTATCACTTCAAGTGCAATCCATGGTGAGAATAAAGACATTAACCCATACTTATAGCTATAGGTGGCCAAGGGGCCCTAAGTCCAGTCATGGTGATTGCTATCTGAAACAAAGAACAAAAACAACCCATTTTTAAAGTATCAGTATCCTCAGGGTGTATTTACATTACGAACAGAACTGTAGGCTGGAAACAAAGCAAACATCACTATCTTTGATGACTACAATTGTGTGGAAACCATGCCAGATACTCTGTTCTGGTGGACTTCAAAGATCTGTGGGCATCCTAGTAGGAGTTTATTCAATGTATAAGTTAATATCCTAAAAGTAGTCATTGAAATTTCTGATTTGAATGGAGAGAGAGAGAGAGAGAGAGAGAGAGAGAGAGAGAGAGAGAGAAAGAGAAAGAGAGAGAGAGAGAACACACTACTGAGAAAAAACTGGTTCACAGGTAAAAAAGAAATACACATTCAGCCTCCCCTTTCTCTGGTTGTGCTAGTAAAGGTTCTCCTGAGAAATGAGATCAATCCATTAAAAAGATAAATTGATTCTTACTTATGCAGACATTAGTCACAAGGAATTGTCCCATACAGCAGTATAAAGGCTATAAAGTCCCTAATCTGCACTCAACAAGCTGGACATGCAGGAGAGCCAATGCTACAAATTTGAGTCTGAGTCCAAGTTCAAAAGCAGAAAACTATCAGCCAACTACAGGAAGGCAGAGAAATCAAATTCTCTCTTACTACTCCTTTCTGTTCTGTTCAGTCTATTTTGTTCTGTGACAGCCACCCACATTACAGAGGGCCATCTGCTTTTCTGAGCCTACTGGTTCAAATATTAATGTCATCCAAAAATACCCTCACAGCCACACCCAGAATAATGGTGGGCCAAATATCTAGGCACTTGTGGCCAAGTCAAGCTGACACATAAAATTAATCATCACATTGGTAGAGCTGTCTTTATATGGGGGAAAAATGAGAGTGAAGTGAAATTAACCAGGACCAGTAATATAGCTCAGCGGATTCTGTTACAAGGTTAGACTCAAAAGGTCTTTAGCTTTAAAAAGGTTACAAATCACTGCTCCAGAGCCAAAAGAATCTTGTATCCAAGAATAAATCTCAGAACCAAGAATCATTAATGATCTCTAACTGCATTTTCAAATATTCCTTATTTGTAAATAATATATTTAAAGTAATGGCTGTGCCATTTTAGCTGATTCTTTAGACTTTACTATGTTGCCATTAAATTTGAGGAAAAATATCCTAACATGAATTGACACAGACCATAGTACCCAGCACAGAGCTGATCTCTTGGTCTCAGTAGAGACAGCGGATGTAGAATTCATGAAGTAAGAACAGAAAGCTTCCAAGCCAAGGCAACCAGTGAGCAGCTGCTGTGCCCATAGTTGTCAGCATGCCTCCCGGAACAGGAAGGACTTAGGTAAACACGTCTGAAGATCGCATAGATCCGCAAAGGTCAGAGAGTACAATGGCACAATGGCAAGGTCTGGGTAAACTCCACACACTCCCACCTCCCACTTCCTTTTCTGTCCAGTCTAAACACCAGTCTTCTACAATTAAACACACAGCACTTGGTTCTTCAGTGGAAGCCACAGGAAAAAAAAAAAAGCTCCAAGCATAGGTGAGCAGGGCTCCTGCATCATTCCCCAGAGGATTTCTTGCTAGTCTGTAATAACTTTGGGTATTAGTATCCTAGGATTGTTTATTGTCTTAGTGTCTTAGTTACTTTTTACCCATTGATGGGACAAATACCCAACACTCAAAATGAAGGAAGGAAAGGTTTATTTAGCTCACAGTTTGTGGAGGTTTCAGTCCATATTCAGCTGGCCCAAGGCTGACTGGAACAGAGCAGAGAGCATCCAGTTCATGGTGGCAGAACAGCAACAAAATGATGACAGAGGCAACCAACCAGGGTAGCAGAGCAACGGCATAAGTCTGTCTCTCTGTCTCTCTTTTTAAATTACATCAGGCTCTCTGTCTTAGCCTATCTCCTCAGGCTACACCCATAATCTCAGCAGTACTGGACCATAATCTCAACAGTAGTAAAACACGTAATCCCAGTGGATCATCATTTAAGTCTCAAAGTCTAGAAGTTCCCGCCCTTGATGTCATGAGGCTTTGGGGGCACAACTAGACATAAACCATGACATTTATAATAAAATATTTCAAACTGGGTGGCTCAAAACGATAGAAGTTCTTTCTGCATAGTTCTGGTGTCAAGACCTTTGCCATGCAGGTGTCACTGGAACCATGTTTCCTCGGATGACTGAAGGGAAGAAATCTCCCTTGCCTCTTCTAACTTATGACGGTTGCTAACAATCCTCGTGGAAGATGCATCATTCCAGTCTCTGCATTTGTCTTTATGTGGCTTTTTCCTCCATGTGTCTATGTCGTTAATACAAACTTCCTTCTTACAAAGGCATCAGTCATGTTACATTTAGGACACATTTTAATTCAGCATGACTTCATCTTACCTTGAGTACGTCTGCAAAAGACATTATTGCCAAATAAGACCACTTTCACAAGTTCTATCAGAGTTAGGACTTAAACATACATTTACGCAGACATGCTTCAACCTACAATGCTTCACATACAGAAACCTCCTCCTCTTACAGACAGGAGTGTGTAGTTATGGGAGCAGCAACATACTGAAGCCAAGCAGCAATTCACTCACTCTTTGTTAAGCAGAAACTATGCACCAGGCACAGAGGAAAGTATGGTGAATGTGATGGACACAGAGCCTGCCCTCATGGGAGCTCATGGTGTCTTAGAGAGAGGACTTTCAACAAATGAGCACAACATCGTAACTAGAGAGAGTAGTAACACTGTCATCATTACTGCTCCAAGAAACCCATCCAGATTTCAGAGCACTAAGTGAGCACCAAAGGAGAAGTGATTGATGTTTATTGAGCAGGCAAAGATCTTGCAGTGGTGGGCACAGGCAGTAGTACTAGCCCACACACAATGCCAAAGAGGCACACAAGCAGCCACAGGTATCACCCAGTGCCTTGGAGTCAGGAAAATAGAAACACGGAATGGGAAGGAATTTCCCCCAATCCTCTGCACTCCCTTGTCTCCTCTCCTGCCACTTTTGCCTTGATAATCTTACAGATGTTTCTTGCGAGGCTTTAAAATTCAATTTCAGCAGAAATCCTGAGCGACTTGTTACCTTCCCCCCGTACCCCCCCTCCAGTATGTCTGTCCTTTAGGAATTTGTGTCTTGCAACAGACTGCAAATGTCAGCAGAGGAAAAAGACAAACGATAATAATACTCTGGGAGTTGCAGATGCTTTGCTAATTCACACAGGCTGTTTCTAGAAAAACATTGCCTGCTAATTAAACAAACCCCTATCTTCTAGCAGATGAAAACATGGGCAAGATCTTATCCCCTCAGATGGAGAGCAGCCACCGCTAGGTCTTTTGCTAAGAGAATTGACTTCTCAAGAATAGAAGCAGAAAGCGTTTACAGTAGGTAGAGCTCTGATCTTCAAAGCACTTGACAAACATTAACTAATTAAGCCACCCCACACCCTGAGGGTGGGTATCACTCATTAGCTACTGTTTGCAGATGGGAAATATAAGGCCATAAAGTGGTTTTGCCAAGGTCGAAATCTGTGGGGCATTCAATGAGAGAATCCAGGAAACCTTGGCCACAGACTGCACATCTCTCCTCTGTGTTCATTCGCAAACTGCTCTTGGAGACTTTCTCTGACAATTCCAACATCGGAGATTTGCATCTGGTCTTTCACAGAGTCTGCATGAATGATTTCCCATTGATATTATATGCTACTCCAAGAAACCAGATGTGTGACAATTTCCATTACCATTACATAGTGAGTAGCTCTTTCTGTTTTCATCTGACATTTATTTAAAAAAAAAAAGTCAGAGTCATTTATTATATGAAATCAAAATCAGGATAAGGAACTCACCCAAAGACTAGAGGTAGTGACATAGGAAATGGGTAGGCACCTATACTAGGTATGGACCAGCCATAGGTCCTGGTCCTGTGGCTTTAGCAGCCCTGGATCACAACACCCATAACTTGAAAGAGAACAGGTTTAATTTGACTCATGCTTTTAGAGTATTCAGCCCATGACCAACTGGCTCCAAGATAGCATCATGTGGAAGAAGAGGGTGGCAGATCAAAGATGCTTCTTTTATGGCGGCTAGATAATAGAGCAGGGGACCAGTGCCAAAGAGGAGGGGGTGAAGGCCTATATACAATACATCAGGTCGTACTTCCTCCATGACCCATTCAGATGCATCTAGAAGTGTGCTTTATTAAACCCCTTGACTAGGCTAATCTCAATGCAGGCAAATTGAGAATCCACCTTAATTATCATGACTGAAACCCAACCTTACTCTAACCAAGTCCTTTGAGTGTAGTCAGCTCCACCCATTCCACTTTTCCTTCCACTTCACCAGGCATCCTTTGACACTACCCAGTTCAATCTGTATCTTCCAGGAAGAATTCAAGCTACGTTAGCATCTCTAAGCCCCTTTTCCCTGCTAGAACTCATGCTATGAGTCTCAAAGACCCACGGAACACCTTCATTTGTATAAGCAGGGATCCCGTGCCTTACTTCCAGCCAGGTAACAAAACTGGGTAGAGGAGGCCACAGAGATCCCATCCCATGTGAGGGGGAAGTAACAGTGTCTCTGGAAAGCGTGAGAGCTGGTGTCTCATGAAAGACAGCCATCTGTGACAGATAGATTGCTTTGTTTAATCTGAGCCACTCTATGCACCAAGACAAGTGGCTACTGCATCGCCTGACCTGTTGTGAGCTCCCTATGGGATTCAGAACATTGTGTGTTCTGAACAAGTAAACCACTTTCCCCCTTTGTGCTTGTTTCCTATCACAAAAATGCTTCTAGGAACAACTGTCTCTTATTTACATCATAGGGTCAGTTGACTGTTACTTTGAGTTCCCCAATGGAAGGACCAAAATGTACCTGTTCATTTTAATTCTTTTAACGAATTCGTGAATGGCAAACTTTTCCTAATACGTCTTAATAGCACATGTTGAAAGAAAAGGAAAGTACACAATAAATAGTTATTAATCAATGGTAAAACAATCTTAAATATAGTTTTTAAGAGGAGATTGAGAAATAAAAATAAAAAGAAGTCTTGCCTCCGCATCCAACTCCACTGCTGGTAGTTATAACAACTTTCTAGAAATCCCACCAGAGGCCAAAGGCCTATAATGAGATCGGGATGGGGCAACAGGGAAGAAAATCGAACACAGAGCATTTGAAGACTTAGAAATAAATAATGAGATTTGTAGCAGAAAAGGGGTATCTGCTTTCCCCAGTAGACATATGGGCTACATCTTGAAAACCCAGCCAGAAAGTCTGGTTCATTGCATCTCCTCCGTCATCCCCTCCAACAACCATACAGCCTCCTGCTGGTGTGAGGATCTGGACGACTGCAGCTGGGTAACGCTGCCTAATCCCGGTCACGCCGAGACTTCCAGCCTGAGAGCAGAACCAGGGCATAAATGAGGCAGGCTTTTCCTTGGCTGGAGCTCCTGGGAGAGGGTCCGCAGTGTTCTGCAGGAGCAGTGACTTCTTGGGCAGGGTCCTATGTCTAAGGAGACTGCTCGTGAAGTTCTCATTTCTCAGTGGGCTTCATGCTGCGCTAGCAAGTGCTTGCTTCATCTTTTATTGCTAGTGGTTGCTTTTCTCTCTTCGATCAGATAATTACTGCCTTTAATTATGGAGGGGTCTGCATTGAGTTGGTTATTTAATGAAGGTTCTTTTCCTCTTCGAAGAGATCTACAGTAGAAATTTATCTGTGTTCATAATAATCATTCGTTATCCAGGGTTGACTGTGTTTCAGGCCCTATTCTAGCATGCTGAAAATGTCAAAATGTTTAATTCCCCATTATGACTAGGAGTGAGTCTTATGGCCAAAATTTAGCACCTGTATAATCCTGGGCAACTATTATACTTCACCACCCTGGACCTTAGTTTACTCATCTATGAAATAGAAATAATATCTTTTCCTTGGTGGCTTGTTGGGAGAGTTAACAGCAGTATTACTTGTAAAATGTTTTAAGTGCTAACTATGAATTTTCTCTGAGTCTTTTTAGTATCATCCTTCTCTACTCCTTAGCTGGGGTGTCCATCAAATCCACTGTCCTGTTTTCAGGTCATGTCATATGGTTGAGATGTATCAAATGATAAAAGTGCTTTAGTTCTGATTTGCATGCCTGATGTGAGACCAACAAGTGTTTTCTTAATATTGCTGTGATATATTGATAGCAGTACAGCCTTACAGGCATAAGCTCAGGGCAGAATTCACTGCATGGTGTGCTATCTTCTTGTCACTCTGTTGGGAACAGCTCTTCTAGGAGCACTGTAAGCTGTCAAGGTCCTCTTGCCGTGCAGTTTTGTAACAGCTGCCAGCTCTAGATGTTCTGAAGATGCCCATCCCATTTCTCTCAGAACACCTAGCAAAGAATCTGTTCAATTTCTCTGTCCCTCACTAGAATAGAAGCAAGTTTGAGGCAGCGACTAGGCTGTGATAACAACTATAACTTCAGGGGCTAGCAGAGTTATTGCCGTACAGTAATTACATACACATCATAAATGTTGGTGGGGTCTATCAATAGAATTCAATGAAAATATCAATCCACTTTGCTCCTGTAGCCAAATTTGCAATTTTGTGTGTGGTAGGTAGTTTCCAAGGGGCTGAAGACATGGAGAATGCTTTCACTGGACGAATAATACAGCATTTCTTCCTTACCTCATAGCTGCAAACCTTCCTGCTGTCCATCTCTAACAACCCTCAAATCCTTGAGCAAGGATAGTCCAATCCGTTCAGAAACCCAGAGACATCACAGAACTCACTGGGTGTGACCCAGGACCAAAGGACTTCTGTGCCTCCCTCTTTCCTCCTGACTCTTCCCAGATGCCATTTGAGTCCTTCTTTTCTCCATCCACATCAGCCTTTCTCCTTCTCTCCCCCACACAGGACTGCGGGATCATGTTCACTCTACCATTGCACACTTAGTACACTCTTGAGCATTACCCCAGGGCAACATTAAACATGGGGTCTATTTAAACTCTGCCCACGTGGGAATTCTTCCAATTAAAGAAGATAATGTAAAAACCTAAAATAGGTACAGAGCACCATTAAATCTCTTTGACCAAAGGGTAAGAAAACCCCTGGGTCTTTATTTTCTGATGATTCCCATGTCATGATCCTAAAGTATGATTTTTAAACTTAAAGTGACAAAGTAGCATCTTTTGATTTTTATGATGACAGGGATGTTTGACTAGGAGCATCCAAGAGCTTATTTTTTGCAAAGCAGCCAAGCAAAGAGATGTGGACCAGTGGGTTTTGTTCTGTCATGCCACATAGCAGCACATCCACTCTCACAGTACAAAGGATGCTCTGTAGAGCCGAGCAGAACGGAATCTGCCCAGATGGAGCACATTGCTGTGAGAAGCCCTCACCACCCATCAGCTCTGTCACAATGAGCCAACTATTTCTTTGCAAGATCTAATTTTAGAGAGATCAGAGCTTGGTAATGTGTCCCCAGTATAATGGGAATAAAGTGTGACTTCCATTAGTTAGATGACCAGAAGATGTACTACAACTTGTCTTTGCCCGAGCCTACAGCTGAAGCATTTTAAATTTAATTTATTCTCAAAAATTGATTTTCTTTATTTGATTTACCTTCTCTATCAGGCTTTCCACTAAGGCTGCCCAATTGTATGACCATTAATAGCCACAGGACTCTCTGAAGCTTCCTTGAGTGTCACACCATGAGGTTATATTTGTTTCTGCAAATTAGAACCCTTAACTCTATTAGAACATCTCAAAAACCAAGGAATACTTTGTGTCTCGCAACCTCGGCATGGAAAGGCTAAGGCGCTATCCACCAGCCTGTCATTGTGGAGTGCAATAAGGGCAAACTCTTAAGAGATGTGAGGGTAGTTCTGAGATCTTGCCCCAAGGCAGTGTGGGACCAGGTGGGCTGCCTCTGTCTCAAGTGGAATTTTTTACCTCCAGCTTTGCAGACAGTGCCAGGCATTTTGGGAACTAGATAGATTCTCACATCAGGAAGCCAGCCAGGAGGAATTAGACTTTATTTTTTCCCTGTGACCCTGCCTTGAGGAGTGGCTAGTCAGTGGGAGAACTGGGGACAAAGGAGACCTTGCTGGGCATCCGCTGGAAAAAAAAAACCTTCTTCCCTTCAGCCAGTTTAGAATAATTTAGAATGATCTGTTACCATGGTGTTTTGTTTTAAATTCTGAGTTCATTTGCAGCAATACTGGCTAATCAATTTTAAGTGGAAACAGCTGCTCCGCATCCCTCCCACAGTCCCCCCACGAACCCTGAAAAACTCCTCATTCAAATCGCCCTTTCCCCACACTCAGACCTACTCAGGATGCCCGTTCCTATGGCTCTGCCAGTCGGTGTCCCCACTGCGCCTCCTGGGGTCAGCCTTTCTGTGGGGCAGGGCAGAGGGAGCAGCTCTGCACTGTAGAGAGAGAGGGATGTGAGCTCCGAGGAGCAGGGAACCCAGATACGTGGTGACGGAACACTTTGCCACCTCAGCAGCGAGGAAGGAGACTCTCGGGAGGCATAAATGTTCTCTCTCCATGGACCCAATACGCACTTACTGAACAGTTACTATGACTGTCAAACTGCTGCCAGCTATGGATAGAGAGGAAAATTACCAATCCTACTCACGAGAAGCTCACAGGCTAATGGGAGGGAAAAAATGTCAAAAGTCTTAATGCAGAGAGCTCCACGTGAAGGTGGATTTAGGCGCAGGAAGCTCAGAAGAGGACTGCAGAGCTTTTCCGTCCTGCCTGTGCTTACATTGGCCTCCCACAGAGATGGGGGGCATGTGGCATGATCGGCCCCTGTGCCCGGTCTGGTGTGGTCACCGCCTGGAGATTCCTTCTCCTCAGTGTGGTATCACATGGGCTGTGCCCGCTCTGCTCACTCATTGGGCGCTGTAGCACTTCCCACAGAGCACAGTGCGCTGGTTAATCTTGACGATCAACTTGCTTGGCTTGGGAGATGCCTAGAAGATTAGTAACGCACACCTGAAGTGTGTCCCCAGTGGCTCATGAGGGCATGACCGTAGGAGCCAGGCCCGGTGTTCAACAGCTTCCTCCCTGGCTCCTCCCGGGTTCTGTGCTTCCTGGGTACCACAAGATGGGCAGCCTTGCACCATGAGGTTTCTGCCCTGGAGCCAGCTCCTCCAAGCCCAAAGCCTCTGAAACTGTAGTCCAAAATAAAATTCTTCTTTAAGTGGTGTATCTCATGTATCTTATCCCACTAACCAAAAGGGAGCAAAAACAGGCAAGGCCGCCTGAAAGCCAGCCTTCCAGCCAGAGCCACTGCCCAGGCTTGTAAGGGGCAGAAAAACGTGTTGCCCCAACTCCACTGGGAGTGGCTGAAGCAGGATGAGGAAAACATGAGTGTCTTCCAGAAGCCAAAACCTTGCGAGCATTCACACCACCATTGCTCCCAGGATGCGGGTATCTCTATTGGGAGGATGGGAATGATATTCGGAATATTTGGTGAAGAATCGAGGAAAAAATAGAACTGTCCATGTTGCGGCAAAGGAGCTGTCTCAGTCACTGTTCTCTCACTGCTGGGACAAATACCCGCCATCTAAACGGAAAGGAGAGGTTTAGCTAGCTTACAGTTACTGGAGGTCTGGGTCCATACTCAGCTGGCTCCAAGGCAGGCTGGGACATGGCAGGGGGCAGCAGTTCATGGAGATGGAAGATAGCAAAACAGCAAGAGCAAAAGGGAGGAGCAACAGCAACAGTGGCTACAGAGAGCCAGCCTCTCTCCCTTTTAGTATATTACATTCAAGCTATCAACTCCAGGCTGGGTTTAGCACTCACACCCATAATCCCGGTGGATCATGAGTTAATCACAAACTCTAGAAGTAAGTCCACCCCATGACTTACATGAGGCTTTGGGGGAACAACCAGACATAAAGCATGACAGGAGCCTAAAGACATCTTATAAACAAAAGCAGTGGGGTGGGGAGCCCTGTATCTAGTGACTGTAGGTGCTAGGAAGGAGCAGGGCTGCAGCTTTGATGGTTGTCCATCCCCAGCTAGCTAAGCCTCAGGTATGTTTCGAACATACATTTCTGTGGATAGAAAGAGATTAAAAAAAAAATAGGCTGAAACAGAATTTAATCTGTGAGATGGAGCTTACCCCTGGCCTCTGCTGTCCATGGCTGACCATGAGGAGAGCAGAGTGCGGTCTCACTAACTGTGGGCAACAGGCTCTACTACCTTAACCATAAAAGTGACAGCAGCCAAATAGAGTTCACAGGACTTCAAGAAAGTTGTATGGCATCTATGTGAAGGCCCTTGGCATGCTGTTTGGTCCTTCCTCAATCTGTGTTCTGCTTATCATGTGATATGGTTTCATCAAAGTCACTTAAAAGACATGCATTAGCCCTTGTCCACAGAATGACTTGAAGAAAGATATCTGAAAGGAGAGTGGGGGAAGTATGTAAAGAAGAGCTCGCAGGCCAGCCAAATAGCTCAGCGAATTAGATCGCCTGCAAGCAGGTGCAGGGGCCGAGGTTCGACCCCTGGGCCTGCCATGCTGGGGCATGCTGACACAGCAATTGAGACTGGGAGTGGTGGCACATGCCTGTAATCCCAGCTCCTGGGAGGCCATAAACAGGCTGATCACTATGAGTCTGATTGAGTAGTGAGACCCTGAACAACCTGTGGTCCCTTCTCTAAAATGTATTTTTTAAGAAAGAAGAGCTTGTTCTCTGGGGCGAAGGTTGACAGAACTCTGACGTGGCAACAGAAGGCAGAGGTAGCTATGATCAGGGGCTGCCACCTTGATCTGAGGGATGCTTAGAGGTGTGGAGAACAAGCCTGGCAGAAGACATCTGTCCTCAAATGACTGATGTTACTAGAAAATAGTGATCATGTGTACGAAAGGAAGCTAAGGTGGTGGCCTGACACTGCAACGGGAGGAATCAGCTTCAAAAGTGAAGAGGCCTTCCAGGCATCGGCCGGCGCCACCCCAGGGAAGGTGTACAAGCCCCTTCTCTGTGCCTGTGTAGAGCAGGGTAAGTTTTCATCTACTAGATGAGCAGTTCTCAACCTATGGGTCACTACCCTAGCGGGGGTCGAACTACCAAAACACAGGGGTTCCCCTAAAGCCATTCCGAATCATAACTGCAGCAGAATTACAGTTTTGAAGTAGCCACCAAAATTATTTTTTGGTTTGGAGTCACCGCAACATGAGGAACTGTATTGCGGGGTCACTGCATTGGAAAGGTTGAGAACCACGGTACTAGATGCAAGAGCAGAATGTCAGAACAGCTGGCTCCCCGAGTCCTCTTTCCTCTGAGCGCGTCGGCCAGCATCCAGTCAGGAAACGCCATCCTTACTCTCCTGCTCTGACATAAAGCAGTTCACCTGATTCTCTTGTGCCACAACTTTGGAGGTAGTCAGAGTGGACCCCTGAGCATGATTCAAGAAGAGCCTTTCTCCATACAGATACTCATGCTTCCAAAAACAGCAAAGCAAGACCTTCCACAGAAGTGCTGTGTGACCGTGTAGTTAAGGGTTAACTGCTTGGAAACCACTTCGGACTTTACCCCCAAGTTCATTTCTGCTCCTTTTGACTTATTATTGGATTGAGCCTTGTGGCAACTTATTTTAAGTCACCCAACACTCCCACCACCCCCACTCACCAGGTCTTGCTCACTAAATGACAAATAAAGATTAGGCCATACCCTCTAACATTAAGAGAGGGTGATGGATTATTTTCCTGGGATGCTTCCATCCCTTATAACTTAAACATTTAACAGACCATCATCATTTGGGCCTTATTCATCCATGAAAATCTGAGCTTAATGGTTTGTTTATTATTCTAGTAGACAAAATATTTCTATCTCTATGTGAATCCCCCCCGCCCCCCGGGTAGGGAAGTATAATGTATATTTAACATATTTTTGAAGACTGACTTTAGGAAGTTCTCAGAGAATCTGAAATATTGACTGGCAGTCCTCACTGTTCTTTTTCATCATGTTTAGGGTCACAATACAGGACATGTGGGGGCAAAGTTGCCCAGAGCATTACACGGAGTTGAAAGAACATCTAGAACACATTTTCTCTCCCCATGGTTGTCAGCATAATCAGATGTACACTCTAAGAGAACATGTGGTGACAGAGAGTGGGGACTTTTCCCAGTGTATTTATTTTAAGTAATAAGACCTGACATGTCACTTGCTTCTGATAGAATGTTCCTTGGTCCTTGTCCTCTCTACTATCATCTCTTTGTTCTCAGAGTTAGTATTATAGTTACCGTGAGTGAAAACACCCAGCCTACATGGAAGGGAAAGTCTGCTCAACCTGTCTGTGAGAAAAGAATGTCTCATAATCCAAGAAAGCTGAATTATCATGTGCCAGAGGGAATTCTGAATTAAAATAAGAAGCCCTGTGCTCAAGCCCACGTCTACTCTAGCTATATGCTTTGCAGCAAATCTTTCTTTCCTGTGTTTCCAATGTCCTGTCTTTAGCAATGGGAGCACCTGCCTCATAAGACATGTTTCAAACACGTGACATGATGTGATTGAGAAGTCATGTGAATTTTTAAGTCCCACGAAAATATATAATAGTGTGACACTTAAATGTCTTTATTCCACTCAGTCAGAGGAGAAGATCTTAGCCATCTGGCAAAGCAGCCACATTAATTTATTAGTGAAAACTACTTCTAATTGCATACCAAAATAATGCTTTTCATACGATAGGCCATGAAAGATCTCTATCTTGCTTAAGGAGACAAAAGTTATCCAAATCTAGTTATCAGGTTGAGTTACAGTTGCTTTCTGACTGCCGGGGATATTTCAATCTTTTCGACCAAGACGTGAGACTCCCTTCTTTTCATTGTTGAAAAATAAATCTGCCCACAAAACAAGAGATGCTGAGCAAGCCACAGACCACAGCCAATTACTATGCAGGGGACAGACGCTTCAGGAACAGACCACCATCTCCATGACTGTGGAGTAAAGAATCAGTTTTTGTCTTGGCTGAACTAGATAGGAAAAGGTTCCCTGGAAACTGCTGTTTACAGAGTTCCTCCCTGTTGTGACCTTGAGCAACTCGACCTTTCTGGGCTACCATTTCCTGATCTCTCATCTATCAAACGAGAGGCCTGTGGATATCCAATGTCCCCGCCCCCGGATAAACAATCCAGTTTAACTCAAGAACAATCTTAGCGAGTTGAGGCCCAGAATGTTTTTCTAAGACTTAAATATTTCTCGCAAATTTCTGTTTACAAAAATCACCACCACCTGAGTCTGTCAGGGTCAGATTCCCACCCCGGCACCCCCTGCACATGTGCAGCATGACCACCAATTTTCTTGGTCTCCCTCCAGCATGGGCTCCCCTACCTTTTTCAACTGATTGCACAAAGGTTCTAAAAGTAGACAGCATCGTGTTCCTCAGGAGAAAAGGCGGGAAGCAGAAAGTATCCATTTCTACTTTGGTGCAAGCTTAGATGATACATTATGATAAGAAGAAGAAGAAGAAGAAGAAGAAGAAGAAGAAGAAGAAGAAGAAGAAGAAGAAGAAGAAGAAGAAGAAGAAGAAGAAGAAGAAGAAGAAGAAGAAGAAGAAGAAGAAGAAGAAGAAGAAGAAGAAGAAGAAGAAGAAGAAGAAGAAGAAGAAGAAGAAGAAGAAGAAGAAGAAGAAGAAG
>PVJA010019277.1:22500-38642 GCA_004027025.1 Myocastor coypus | reverse complement strand
AAAAAAAAAAAAAAAAAAAAAAAAAGAATGTTTAGTTATACAGGTCTTGCTTCGACTTGCCCTTGACCACCCAGCAAGAAAAAAAAAATCCTTAATTACAATGCATGGAAGGCAGAGCTAGATTGGTGAGATGAGCTTTAGGAGGCTTAGATTCAATAGCCTCCAACGTCACAAGCTTCACTGTTGGCACACTGCAATTGCAAAACCTTTGATTGTATATGTATCTGCTTCCTCTTAGTCCAAAGAGAAGTATATTCTTTCCTGTTTTTTTTTTTTCTTTCTTTCTTTTTTCTATGCAACATCAATAGGGAGGTGGGTCATGCCCACACACTACACTCTGTAGAATGATTGTGAGGACAATATGCAATATGTCAACTTTCAAAGAAAAGAAGGGGGGAAAGAAAAAAAAAAGTAATGTGGATTTAGAAAGGTTAATGTTTAATTGTTAGATCAATCTTATATACCTATATGTATTAATCTAAACTGATCTGATGATGAAAATATGTAATATAACCATTGTTAAATTTAAACAATAAAAAAATTGAAACAAAAAATAAGTAGCCATAAGAAAAAACTAGAACCATCATTTATACTGCACATTCTTTATATTGTGCTTGCTCTGCGAATCAATATCAACATTCTTAAGAAGAAAATATAGTCTCAGATATGTCATCTGTCCTAAAAAATATTTTGTTAAATGAACAGATGAATAAACAATACTAATGAGGAAAGGGAACCTGAGAGAAATAAAGTTATTCTCCAAGATGGAATGTTAATAAATTTTAAGATTCAGGCCTCAAGTACAGGTGTCTTGACTCTAGATTTATTACGCTTAGTGAGGTCCTTATTGTGTTATTTCCACCAATGGGCACTGGCCTTCCCACACGTCCCTCCTTTGTCTTGTATTTAAATTATCCAGACAAGGAAAATCCATGATAATTTCAGGCTTCCAAGCCATGCCTAGACATCAACTTGTTTCTCAGCCTGTTTAAATCTTGACTGTGGAAGACACGATGGCAAACAGATGAGCAGGCAAATATGGAATCAAATCAGGAGAGATTCATCACATGGATGATTCCAATTAGCGCATTGGCAATCCTGGGATGGCCCTGCAAAGAACGGAGATGTGGACCCTTAGTTTCCTTACTTTCCTTACTCATGTAGTACATGTTAGAAATACATGACCTTTGCCCCCATTTCAGAAAGTAGTTACCCAAAAATAACCCACATCGATCCATTTTTAGTCCCCCTTCTGTTTCCGGCACGCCTTTCTCTCCACCTCTCAACTCCTTTCCTTATTCACAATCATATTGCTACCATTGTCCTCTTTATTATTTACACTGATTGCAGGTATTTGGTTTACAGCAGTGACACATCCTTTTATTTCTCTTTTCACGAATCACATGGGGAGGTCTTCATATATGCAAAAAAAAATCAGCCCCCTTGTTCCTTCTATCAATCTTTTTTCTTCACTCAAATGAGAGATGTCATTGAGTATTTAAGCCTACATGTCCCGTTTACTTCAGTCAACATTATGTTTTCTTGGTGCATCCATTTTCCTGGAAATGTCTTGAATTTATCTCGCTTCCTAGCCAAGTAGTACTCCATTGTGTATAGATACATTTTCTTCATCTAGTTGGCCATTGATGGGCATATATGCTATTTCTAGGGTTTAGTCATTATGAATTGTGCTGCTATAAGCATTATGATATATGTATCACTGTACTCTGATATTTAGCTTTTCCGGGAAAATACCTAAAAGATGAGTAGCTGGGTCAAGAACAATTTTTAATTTTAGTGCTTGGTAAATCTCCATACTGATTGCTATAATTGTTAGGCTAATTCACATTCCCATCTACAGTGTAGGAGGCCTCCTTTCGACACAGCCCTCACGGCGTTTGTTTTTCTTGAATGTATTTTTATGTTTGCCATGTTTGTGATATAAGATGAAATCTTAGTAACTGTTTTAGTTTAGATTTTTCTAATGGCTAGAGGTGTCAGGCATTGTTCATGGGCCATGGGTTCTTCTTTTAAGGAGCATCTATCCATTTCCCTTGTCCGTTTCTTGAGTGGTTCTTTTGTTTTGAGTAGCCTAATTTGTTTTAGTTCTTCGTTCTAGATATTAGTCTGAGGAACAGCTGGCAAAAAAAAAAAAAAAAATCATTCTCTCCATTTTGAACATGTCTCTTCTTTTGTTGTACAGAATATTTTCATTTGATATGATGCTATTTTCTGCTTCTTGTGATTTCTTGTGCAACTGGAGTTCTGTTTAGACAGTCTTTGCCTACACTTTGATTTCAAGAGTTTCATTTATTCTTTCTTCCAGCAGGTTCATTGTTTCTATTTTAATGTTTTGATCTTTGATACATTTTGATTTTCAGAACCCATAATTCTTAACCAGAAAGACCCAATCATTTTGGCAATAGGTACAAACTACTTTATTTCAAATGACATCTAATTTTACCCATGATTTAACCGAAACAAAAGTTAGAGTCGATTCACATTCCCCTTCACATGCATCTCAAAATTGTTTCTCAAGTCTT
Organism: Myocastor coypus; assembly: GCA_004027025.1. Taxonomy (NCBI): domain Eukaryota; kingdom Metazoa; phylum Chordata; class Mammalia; order Rodentia; family Myocastoridae; genus Myocastor; species Myocastor coypus. The sequence goes on along the minus strand of PVJA010019277.1, from coordinate 36,099 downwards.
AGAGATGAGACGGAGTGGCCACTGGGGTGCTGGGTTGCTTAGAAGCTGAAGTTCATCTAGAAAGGTCTCAGAGAGATGAAGGATTGATAACAGTCTCCTAAAAGAGTAGTGAGGAGAGCCTAGAAGCTGGTAAAATTCTTGCACATGTTTCCCAAGATCCTTAAGAAGAGCATAGGCGTTCACAAGAGCCATCACTGATTTTTCTCAAAGCATGAGGAAATCTGGAAGAAGCGAAGTTTAAATATGCCCAGTTGCTCTGGGAAATTAACACAATGGATCAAGAGGGATTATTCCTGTGTGATCGTCTCACCAGCTGTTTGCTGGAAGTCAAGATTAAGGTAAACAGGAGTAAGTGGGAAAATTACATGATATACGAGTTGCAAATATATTAGTTTTATCTTTGTCAGTGTTTCTTAAGCACATTTGAGGAGTGATGACATTTTTATTTTACTCCCTAGTAAAATACAGTTTTGTTCAGACAAGGAATTCCATCATTCCTGAACTTTTACAACTTTTACCTATCATTTTCATACGCTTCCTTACCCAGCCAATGATGTGGTAAAATTGTGGGTAGTGGCAACATGAAGAACAGAGCCATTTCAATTTCTCCCATCTGGCATATTAGCATTAATAAAAGATGTTTAAAAAGAGAACCCTTGAAAGGCTTTCACCTCTTGATTTAACAGGATCATAAGGAAAGCTTGTAATCTGCCACTAAATATAGCCAATAAGAATAGGATTATAATGTGATGATCACCACGACTAACCTTTGAGATAATTTTTTAAACCCTGCTGATTATAATATCATCATGTTAAGACTGGCTCTACAACAGTTGCCATCATTTTTTAGTTTAAATGCAATACTGAAAGCTCCACTTTATAGCAACATAGACCATATAGATTAATAGAACCAAAATTGCCACCATACCTACACGTGTCTTGTCTGTGACCTAACCATAATCAAGTCCCTTCATGCTGCGTTCTTTGTCTTAATACTACCACTAAAAGATTAAACTGCTAGTTTAGATGAAGTACAGAAAAATATTGGTTGCACAATTATGTATTTATCTGTTTCACTAAATCTTTTTGTTATTATGCCCTAATTCCCTTTACTAGCACCTCATTTTTTCCTAGGTACTGTGAGTTATTAATGACATAAGGGAAATATTACTCTAGAAGTTCTCAATTAAAATAGGATTTGGGATCATATGGTTTTTAATAGGAAAATTATCTGAATGGTTGTTTTCATGGCTTTACTGGCTGACCTTGTTAACCAAAACTGCAGTTCAAAAGACCTGCATAGATAAAACTTTCTAAGGTCATAAAGTGAAGAACTCATGAGGAATGAGTTCAAAACATGACCTCAACTCAAGTTTTCCACTCCTCTATAACTATGCAGCAAATGAGGCATTTCAGATGGCTATCTTACAAGATAAGTATAAAGAATATGATTTGGAATTAAAATTTACTTTAAAATATTCCTGTTTCTACTTAAGCCAATTTGTAATACAGTACCTCAGATGTTTTGCTGATCCTGATAGCCAAAGCCACCTAGAAATGCAATGAATAGGCTAGATCCATAAGTCACATTTATACTATCCATTACCTGAGGGAAAGACATAGATTTGTTTTGGTTTAGTTTGGTTAGATTTAGTCATTCAAGGTAAAATTTGGAAATATGTATCTTGAAGCATAGACTGAATGACAGATGGCGTTCCTAAGACATCCTTAATGCAAAATTTGAAATACCTGTGCTCTGCAAGATTTATTTATATCAAGAATCAATATGCACACAGCAAGTGTATGCAGCCGTGCTGCTTTAGACTTTACACACACAAGGCGTTCAGTCTTCAAGGCCACTTTTTCATTGCAAGCGCACAGACAGACCATAGCCGTGACAATGCAAATAATCACATGCATACTGTACCTTGTTTAATTTCTCAGGTGAATGCAATGGTACCTATCTTCAAATTTCACTGCAAAACTTCCTGTGGGCTGGGGAGCAAACATGAGAATTCTGTGCACAGAATAGGGATAGACTGTCCCACAGGAAGAGAGGTGGACCCGTGAGCACTGTAGTTGATTTCATGTGTATACAGTTTCAACTAACCACTTGTACTTCACCAGATCTAAGGACCCAATTATAGAAGGTCTTTTCCTTGATATTTAAGACCTGAAAAATAATGTAGTGCATTGAAATTACAAAGAAGAGAAACTGAAAACGATGCCTCATTCATTCTTGTATGTGAGATGCAAAGGACAGGATCTCCCACAATGACGAGGAAGGACCATAATTTTTCATCTACTATTTTCAGTAATCCAAAATACAAACATACACTAACTTTTGTTCTTCTAAAAATTGGGGAACTATTTATAGCTTGTTTTCACACATGTATAGAATAGATTCACCCGTATTAAGTGCAAAAAGTACTTATTTTTATTGATAAAGAATAATAAATTTGCTAAATGATCATTATTGCCATGTTTTCTGCATTGAACTACATTCCCAGGAAGTTCTTATTTTATTTTATTTTATTTTATTTTATTTACTCGTGTGAACAAGGCTATATATTAAGGCTCAAACTCAGGACATTGTGCTTGCCAGCCAGTAGCGTAAGCTGCTCAGTTATATATCCTTGACTGTCCACTTTTTTCTAAAAAGAAAACTTATCGTGTTACTTTTAGTGGCCAAGGAATTTAAAATGGGTATAGAGCATTAGTTAATCTTGGTAAGGTTCAAAATATGAACATCCATCATTTTCCGTATTTCACTTTAAAAGGCACTATTGGAAAAGTAACTTTAAAAATAAATTACCAAGGGCTGGGGAGATAGCTCAACGGTCTGATCGCCTGCCTGGCAAGTGCAAGGACCTGGGTTCAGTCCCCAGTACTGCAGGCTGTGCACGCCCAGGAACTGAAAAGGAGATTTTTTCAAAACTCTGATATTAAGCCTGGAGTGGCGATTCATGCCTGTAATCTCAGTACTTGGGAGGTTGAGGCAGGAGGATCGTTGTGAGTTTAAGATCAACCTGACCTGGACTACAAAATGAACTCAAGGCCAGCTTGAACTGCATAGTGAGACCCTGTCTCAAAAAAAAAAAAAAAAAAAAGAAGAAGAAGAAACAAACAAACAAACACAACAACAACAACAACAACAAAAAAAAAACTGCTGTCCAAATATGTAGCCTCAGAGAAACATTGGATTGTCAGGCAAAGTACATAGATCCCTGTGGTGGTGGTTTTTCTAAGTACAAACAACTTTAAGATGTTCTCTCTAATGGGGATAAATCAGAAAAGTAAGGTAGCTAGCTGAGTCAGCAGACATGTGAGGTCGAACACACCAATAAGACAGCGTTCGTCCTGCTACTCAGAAGATGGCCTGATAGATTCTCTTTTCCCCAGTGTACAGAAGAATTAGCAACAATTCATCACTACTGCAAAAGAAATGCTAAGCACATTCCATGTTGAATCCATACTGGTAGTATTAGCTTTTTGTCTATGGAAAATTATATAAATAATTCTCTGTATGCGCATCCCTAAAGCACAATTAACAGAACATTGGCCCTATAAAAATAGAAAGCTAACACAAGTCATCTTGAGTAAAAAGCAGTACATAGAAGAGAAGATTAATTTATGCTAAATCTTTGGTTTTAAATACCAAAAGAAAAGGAAGCTCAATACCCCTGGAAAAGTGGCTATTTGCTGAGTGGAGGTTAAAAAAGATACAAGGTGTCGTAGTTACTTTTTACTTGTTCCTGGGACAAACACCCGACACTCAAGATGAAGGAAGGAAAGATTATTTAGCTCACAGTTTGTGGAGGTTTCAGTCCATGTTCGGCTGGCCCAAGGCTGAGTGGAACAGGGCAGAGAGCATCCAGTTCATGGTGGTGGAACAGCAACAAAATGGTGACAGAGGCAGCCAACCAATCAGGGCGGCAGAGCAACAGCGAGAGTCTGTCTCTCTGTCTGTATGTTACATTCAGACTTTCTGCCTCAGCCTATCCACCTTAGGCCATACACATAATGCCAGCCTTATTCATACCCAATAACCCCATCAGTACTAAAACATAATCCCAGTGGATCATGAGTCAAGTAATTCCAGTAGTACTCAGACCCTTAATCCCATCAGTACTAAATAAAACACCTAATCCCAGTGACTCATGAGTCAAGTCTCAAACTCTAGAAGTCCCTGCCTCAAGATTTTGTGAGGCTTTGGGGGGAACAACTAGACATAAACCATAACACCTTGTAAGCTTCGAAGTGTTTTAGTACTATAGTAAGTATATAGGGCTGTAGGGTGTGCAGAAGAGACACAGGCTCCACCCTGAAAGCTCCCACAGTGGCCAATGCTGAAAAAAAGTGGACAAGAAATAGAACATTGGGTTACAGCCCCAGAACAGAGCATCTATCCATTTGCTTTCACCGATGGAACAAATGACTGAATAAATGAAGTAGGAAGAGCAGAAGAGCCCTCAGAGAAGAATTCCAAATAATGTATGTCCATACTCTCGCACAGTGAGTGAAATATAATGCTCTAAGTATGAAGTCAAGCTAGTGACTCATCTCCAACTAACAGAAACGTCATGTTGGGCAAAGTAGTCATGTTAGGATGGAGAACCCAAGGAAACACCCTCATAGGTGATGAAGGTTAGCATGGGTGCTGGCACACACGGAGACAGTGTGGTAAGAAGTGCACTTCAATTTATGAAGCCCAGAACCATAGGTTAAGAATGACGAAAGCACTGGGCCAATCCAAACTGAGGAACACACAGTACAAGTCCTGACCCATGCTGCCTAAGACTCTCAAGGTCATGAAAATTGAGGGAGCTGAGACCAGGCCATGGTCAGAGAAGAAAAGAATGACATGACAGCTAAATGCAAAGCGCTGTTTTGTACTGGGTTCTGTAATGTCAGTGAAAAACCTAGTACAGCATGAGGAATTAGGAGGGCTGGGAGGTCGGTTAGCAGTAGTAGACAAATGCTGATTTCTTACTTTGCGGGAGGAATGTACTATCATAACAGGAGCTTCACGAGACAGAAAAGAAGCTGATGAGTATACCGGAAATCCAGTATTTGTCAAATTTTATAAATCAAACATTTTCTAAACTTGAAAGTTAATTAAAATGTTATTTTCATAAACAGAAAATTCAGAAATTAATGTATATAATAATTTTTCAAGTATCGACTTTTTTATTCAATAAAAAAAAAGACAAATAGCTCAGTGGATTAAAATACCTGCAAGCAGGTGCAGGGGCCAGGGGTTCAATCCCCAGGCCTGCAGTGCTGGCCCAACCTCTGGGGCACACTGAGACAGCAATTTAGAATTTAGACTGGGGATGGTGGCACATGCCTAGAATCCCAGCTCTTGGGAGGCTGTAAACAGGAAGGTCACTGGGAATCTAATCTAGTAGTGAGACCCTGAAAGAGCAGTAGACTCTTCCCAAAAAATCCAAAAAAAAAAAAAAAAAAGGCAAGGAGGAAAGAAAAAGAAAGAAAGAAAGAAAGAAAGAAAGTCATTTCCATAAAAGATGATGAGAAAACTACATATCCATGTGCAGAAAAATGTACATACATATGTACAGAGTTGGGGCCCGGCAGGATGGCTCAGTGGTCTAGAGCGCCTGCTTAGGAAAGCTTAGGAGGCTGCAGGGACCATGGTTCGATCCCCGGCACCACATGCTGCGCCAGCCCTGCCTTCAGGGCAGGCTGAGCCAGCCATAAAAATAAATAAATAAACAAACAAAAGTTCTGAAACAAGAAAAAATAAATAAATAAACATATGTACAGAGTCATAGCCAAAGTATGGGGTCCAAATCTTTACCTTGTATCATGTATAACATGAAGCAAGCCGAGTCAAAGACCTAAATCCAAGAGTTAAAACTACAAAACCTTGAAAACAACCTGAAGGTCCGCCAACTGAGGAATGAGTGAAAATGCTATGGTAGTTTACACAGTGGAGTATTATTCAGCTATGCAAATGGCGCATTCGTGTCTTTTCCAGACAAATGGATGCAGCTAGAGACTTTAGTGCTAAGTGAGGTCATCAGATTCACACGTGCACACACTGACTTATCTCACTAGAGTGAGAAACCAAAAAAGTAATGAAAATCTGAAAGGCACTGCAGGTAATGTGAAAGGCAAAAAAAGTTGTTCGATAGCAAGGAAAAACTTGACAGAGAAGAAAGACAAAGGAAAGAATATGAAGTATATTTAGGTATATATTCAACAAGTTTGGATAATTGTGCTGTTGGTTTCTGCTGGTCTTTTGAGAGGAGCAGTTAATGCTTAATTTCTTTTGTTCTTTTTTCTTCTTCTTTTGAATTTCTTGCAACTTTTTGTTATTGTATTGTTGCTTTTTCTTTAAACAAATCTTGTGTATTTATATCTGGTAAGCAAAACGACTGGTTTGAAGAAAGCATTACATAATATAGCAACAGTTATTGATTTCCTATTACTTTGTTTAGTGAAACTTTGTAGAGTTTATAATGTTATTTTCTCTATCACTATTTTATATGCTTTGAACAACAAAAAATTAAAAATATGTAAGAACATAGAATGTTGAATTTGCCAGTGATTTCTTAGATGTCAGAACAAAAACAGAGGCAACAAAAGTAAAGGTAATGAACTGGGTTCCATCAAAAATAAATTTGGGCATTAAAAGACACTGCCACCGCATACAAGGGAAGTTGATAGAATGGGAACTTGTCATATATACAAGAGACACGCACCCCAGATTGTGAGAACTCCCCCACCAACAACAGCATACCAGTGTAAAATGGGCAAATAACTTGAATAGATGGCACTGCAAAGGAGATGTGTAAGCCGGGCGTGGTGGCACGCGCCTGTAATCCCAGCACTTGGGAGGCTGAGGCAGGAGGATTATTGTGACTTCGAGACCAGCCTAGGCTACAAAAGTGAGCTCAATGCCAGTCCAAACTGCATAGTGAGACCCTGTCTCCAAAACAACAAGACAAAAAAATAAAATAAAATAAAATAAAACAAAAGCTATGCAAATGGACAATAAGCACAGAAAAGATGTTCAATATCTTTATTAGAGAAACAAAGTGTCTTCTCCTGAAGATATACCGCACACTCATTAGAATGGCCAATGTGGAAAACAAATATTCCTGAGATGCTAAGAAATCAGAATCCTTGCACACTGCCTGAGGAATATGAAACGGTGGAGCCCCTGTGGAAAGTAGCACGGCAGTTCACAAATCACAAACCATGATCTAGCAGCTCCAGGCCTAGGCGTACATGGAAAACAAGCCAAAGCAGATTCTCACACAGATATTTACGTACTGTCGACCATTGGACTCTGATTCACGCCGCTCATAGGCCAAAGTCACCTGCATTGCCTCCTGACCCATGAATGGAGAACAAAAATAGGGTCTGCACCAGCACAGCATGTCATCAGCCTTAAGAAGAAGGAATGTGCACTGGTAGAGAAAAAAACATGCACCTCATGGGGGGCGTGACACAGAAGGAGCCAGCGCCTGCGCGAGACAGCGCGCTCCCTGCAGGGCTGCTTTTGCATCTTCTGGGCCCCGCTTGCTCCTAGGAATGTGCCTCCCGCATCCTGGCGGGTTCTGTGACTTCACAATGCGGTCCCTCACGTGAGTGGTCTCTGGACACACCCTCACAAGCACACTCAGAAGTGCACTTTAATAACTTTCTAGGCATTTCTTGACTCAATCAAGCTGCTTCAATTAAGTGCCAGTGGTTTGTTCATCAACTGTGTTCTCATCAAAAATGTGGTTTTTAGTTTGATTTTGCCATTTACTTGGAGTCTGTTGCTATGCCTGAGGTTTTTCCTCTTCTCCAACTGGAAGCCCCTCTTTCAAAGCTTACCGAATTGCTTCTGGTGCATCATTTTATGCCAGTTCAGCGCCCTGCACGCCGGTTCTAGCACGCAGTCACACCTAGGTACAAATGAGGTGAAGGAACGAAGAGGGGTAAACACATTAACGTTCTCTTCAAGGCTAGAATGCGGTTCACTCTTCAAGATTATAAAATCTTCAAACAATTCTGATTCTCAAAATATTTATAAATGTTGAGTTTCAAAGTTCAATTAAAAATTCATAGTGATACAAAAATCTGCTCTTGCTTGCTTATCAAATCCATTAAATTATAAGTAAAAAGCAATTACAATTATTCAAATTCACTGTCTTCAGTGAATTCCGAAGTTATCGATTAATCCTCAAAGCATTCCACATTCTTGAAGTTTGCAGAAGTCTAGCAGAAGACAAATGAGAAGCCTACATCTGGTTAGTTCTCTAAGTTACAAATTTACAATTAAAATTTGCTCGAGCTGTAGCCTCTGAAGAGCTTAATTGACCGTGTAATTCTGAAACACACTACAAGGGTTCTATTATAGAAAACGCATGGCGATAGGTACATACCTAAGGAATGACAAATGCTGCACATCAGGCCTTACTTTTATTTAAATTTTGTTCTCTAGGAAAGGATTACCCTGACTCAGAAGCATAATCTCTTAAAAATAGCGCAATTTTTTTCTTTTAGAGCACATGGACATGGCAGCACTAGGAAAGCCAGTACATTCCTCGGTTTCTTCCCTGGTACTCCTTTCCTCTGGAGTTCCTGCTAGGAGAGTTATCCCTGTCCTTGCAGAAGAGGAGACCAGGTCAGTGGACAGAAGGATCGCAGTGCCACAGCCATAAACCACGACCAAAACCATGCTTTTACCATTCTCTAAAGGAAGCAAAGTAAAACATTCCTTTTGGCACACAGTATCATATATTTATGGGATATCAATGTTCCTCTAATTTAGTGAATCCAAGTGACTTTTTAAAGTATCAAATGGAAAGGATAAGGAAAAAAAAACATTGCAGTCTTCTGGTTTTTTTTTTTTTTTTTTTTTTTTTTTTGACCCCAGAGCCAAAAATAATAATTATTTTTCTTTTTAATGTAAATGGTAATAATGCTCAATTTAGAAGATTTATCAGTTGTATAATTATACTATTCTAGACCTAAGAGTGCCGTGGGGAATTTCAAAGCTCATGTTCTAAAGAACTCAATTTCTCGTCCAGATCCATGGAGGAGAATTCTGTCTGATTTGGTTATCAAAAAGCACTGCAAAATGCTAGGTCATTTATTTTAACATATGACTTGATACTGTCCTTTTTTCCCCCATCATCTTCAAACTTCCAACCCATTATTTTTCTTTAAAATAAAATGATTCTCCTTGCAGTAGGAGCATTCATTCAGCCTGGCTTCTTGGGCAGTGTCTGTTTTCATCCGAAGCCTCTAACCCCACCTACGCATCAGCTGTGCATTTCTTTCACCCTCTGATTTTCACAGAGATCTTCTAGGCCTCAGCTAAACCACTTGTCAAAATCACCCAACCATATCATCGGTTCTGCATAGGCCCTCCCCATCAACTATCCTGGTGATAAAAATAAGCAAAAATGTAAGTAAAAAAATCCATCCTATCGTTTTCATTGTTTCTTATTAGAGTATTAGTACATGGCAAGAATCACTTTGGGACAGCATTTTGGTTGTTGTTGTTTTGGTTTTTTGTTTTGTTTTGCTTTGATTTTGTGGAACCAGGGATCGAACTCAGGACCTTGTACCTGCTAGGCAGGCACTCGTGCCCCTGAGCTATCCTCCTGGCCCCAGGGACAGCATTTGTGAAAGTAACTGATAATAATCTATTCTTTGTATGTGACCTGTTCAGCTTTTTAGTAGAAACAAAAACATATGATCCTTGTCTTTGAAGATGATTGAACCATAAATCATTTATGAATTTCTATTACAATTCTTGTGAATTTCAGCAAATCCAATGAATTGTCAAAAGTTAAAATTTATGTGGCATACTTCATTACCTCCTTTTATCCTTTGTTTTGAATACATTAAGCTCCAAACTGTACTTTCTCATCAGAACTTTCACTTCTTAGCCCTTTGTCTTCACAGACAGGCCTTAAAATTCCCATGCCCTTCCCCATTTCTTCAAAGATTTGTTTTTCATCTTTTTAAACACACACACACACACACACACACACACACACACACATACACCAAGGCAGATTGGTGGCATTACACATTTATGCTTTCCAATCTGAAGCGTTTCAGCATTCTAAGTCTACAATCACTTTACATGTTGCTAATTGAATCCCTTTCCCAGTAGCTATTCAAAACTGTCACCAGTCTCACCCATACCTTCCCCCCCACTCCATCTCTCTGTTCACATCTCCTGCCTCCAACTACGCTCAGGAATTACAAGATGTTAAAGAGCAAATTCCTCTACTCAGTATCTCCTGTCTCTTCGCAGCACACCCCCTCCCCAGGCAAACATCTGTCAAATAAACCGGCACACTGCTGTCCTTCTTTTCCTAGATGCTAAAATGTCACATTGTCCATCGTTATGCTTTCATATATATATATATATATATATATATATATATATATATATATATATATAGTCTTTTTGAGACAGGGTCTCACTGTGCAGTTCAGGCTGGCCTTGAGCTCACTTTTGTAGCCCAGGCTGGTCTCGAACTCACATCGATCCTCCTGCCTCATCCTCCCAAGTGCTGGGATTACAGGCGTGCGCCACCACGCCCGGCTACATATATTATTATTTTTGCTCATCAGCTTCTCGTAACACTCCTCAGCCAGTTTTTCAAGTTCATTCACCTATATTGTTTCCCCTCTGCTGATAAGGGTAAACACTTTGATCATTCAAGCTTAGACTTCATGGGAAAAGTGACATTGGTCCAACATGAAATTCAATTTCCTCAGTTTACTATGATGTATGTTCACCTATATGTTCACCTATATATTCACCTATATGTTCACCTATATATTCTTACCCACTTTGACGCTTCTACTGTGAAAGACATTGGTAGTCTCAGAAGGGTGGAGAAGGTTCCTTTCCATGAAGACCAATTTCTCTTCCACAATGATTGCACCACAATTCTTTGCACCTTCTCACCAAAGGGTCATCTTTGTCCTGCATGTTCAGGCTCTTGTATTTGTTCATTTCCTTCCAACTCAAATATTTTCAGGTAATCCACCTCCTGTTATCAGAACCTCAGAAAAATAAACACAATTGCTCATTTTGATGCTAATTATTCAAACTACTATTATATTTCTTTTCTGCTTAGACAAATATTTATAATTGATTATTTTTTAAAATTTTGTACAGGGTCACACTACACAACTTGGACTCACAGGGATCCTCCTGTTTTCAGCCCCCCCCCCCAGTGCTGGGATTACAGATGTGGTCTTCCACATACAGGCCCTGTCACCAGCTCAGTGCACCCAGGATGGGCTGCTGTGGCATGTGGCACCAGAGATCAAACCTTGGTCGCTGTACTTGCCTAAGCAGGTGTTTAGTCTGCTGAGCTATCTCACTGGCCCTGCAAAAGATTTTTTTTAAAATCTTGCTTGTCTCTATTTCATCAGTTTATTATCCTTTGAAATTCGCTCCACGACTTCACACTTTCTGGCATCATTAGTGCAGGCAGTATACAATAGTGTCCCTTACTCATGGTTTAGTTTTCTGAGGTTTCAACTTCCTCTGGTCATCATGGTCCAAACACATCCAGTGGGAAACTTCTGAAATAAATAATTCATGAGGTTTAAATTGTGTGTCTGGGTACCTATTCTCCAGGTGACCCTAACCTGACAGTCACTTAGTAGCCATCCTTGTTGCCAGATCAACTGCCACAGTAACACAGTCCTTGTGTTTAAATAAATAACCCTTCATTGGGTTCTTTACTCAGAGAACCAGGGTAGTGACCTGGGTAGTAAGCTATGCCAGAGAAGTTATCAAATGTTCCCTTTCCTTCAGTCAGCTAAAGGTTTTCAATTTATAGGGTAACAGTTGTTGTGTGTTACGGTTGCTAAGATCTGTCTATGAGTTGTGGTTAATTTCTTATTGTCATTAATTTGTAAATTAAATATTTTTGCATTTGTGTGTTTATAGAAAAATAATATAGATATATTCAGTAATAACTGAGTTTCAGTGTGGCATTGGAATGTATCCCCTGCAGACAAGGACCACTAACTTCTTCATTTCCAAATTATCATCAACTCACGCTTCTTTCTTTAGCCTCATTACCTCATTTTCTCTTGACACTCCCTCTCAATTTCTGGATCTCTTTTTCTATTCTCTTTGGTTTTTTAAATCCCCATTTTCTTGCTTCCTAAAGACAACACTGCCTCAGGGTTTGATCGGTATTTTACTCTACACATTCTGAGGATCAAATCCTGTATTCTTTTGTCGAGAAGTATTTTGGGTATAGCTTCTTTACCTCTGCAGTTTCATCCACTTATTTTTAATAATTCCTCAAAAGTAATTGTTAGCTGTGACCATTAATCATGATATGTCAGCTTGACTGGGTTCAACACATCCAGCAGATGGGCAAAGGGCATCTTGGGTCTGTCTGGGTGTGTCGCAGAGTCATGACCTTTGTGTCTATATTTGGTTCAAAGCCTCTTTCTTGGCCTTGCTCCCTGGCTCTAATTCCTAGATTAAGCAATTTTGCTCAACCTCACCTTTCTTCCATGATATTGTGACTTAAGCAAGCTGACTCTTGACTGAATCCCCTGAAATCTATAAATTAAAGCTTTTCTCCTTCAAATTGTGATCGTTTGCTTTTTTGTCTCAGTAGTGAAAAAACTAATGAATAAGCAAAAAAAAAAAAAAAAAAAAAAAAAAAAAAAAAAAAAAAAAAAAAAAAGAGAGAGCCACAAATTCTCTTGCTTGCTCGATGAATGTGACAACATAGTTTTATATCCAAGTGTCCCACTAACTAAAGCGAAGACAGAATTACCAACTCGAAATGTCTTTTTAGCACCTTGTTAATTTTGATCTCACTAATTGTCCTCATGTAATGAAGAGTAGCCATCCATTTCCCAGACTTCACCTCTCTTTGATCCAAGACTTATATTTTTAATAGTTTATTGTCCATGTCTACAGAAGTTCCCTACTGGTTACTTTAAATCCACAAATCCAAAACTGAGCTCATTTTATGGTCCTCCACTTTAATGTCCTCTGAACAGCACCAGAATAATTCCAGTTCCCCTAGTGAGTATTCAAGGACCACCACCGACTTCTCTTTTCTCACACATAAGTGTCATTAAATTCAGTTATGCTGTTCTTAAAAAAAAAAAAAAAGTTGTTGAGTTCGTGCCAATCGTCAAGGGAATGGCTGCAGTTTAAAGCCTTCACAACCTTTGGCTGCAACAGTCTTGTAAGTGGTGTTGAGCTGTGATTTGATCACCCTTCAATGTATGCTCCATCTTGCTCTAAGAAGAGTCTTTCCAAGAACAAATCAGACTGAATAAATTTTGGCTTATAAACAGTGAATAAGCTGTAAGTCTGGGCTCTGTGGCCTTTTTATAGTCATCCTTTGCCACTTCCTGAAAGAATCTTCAAAAGTAACCATACCAAAGTAAGCAAAGTTCTCCTCAGTAGAAATCTAATGTCTCCCTCTTTTTATAAATGTCATTTTGCCTCTTGACTGCATATCTAATAAATGCCTACTTAGTTCAGAATTCCCATTGCATTTTAAATATGCTTCCCCGGTGTAGGTCTCATGCTCTATGGCAGAGTTTTCACTGTTTTTCTTT
>PVJA010019277.1:0-17500 GCA_004027025.1 Myocastor coypus | reverse complement strand
GTTGGCCACCACTTCCTTTCGCTGTCAGTGTTGACATGTTAAGGGGCTTTCCTCCCCTGCTCATAAGACCAAGATGGCTGCAGTCTAGGAACTGGGCCCCTTGGCTTCTGTAGAATAACAGGTTTGAGAAAAAAACAGCAAGCTTGTGCTTGGTGACCTGGACCAAACTCATGACTGAGCTTATTGCCATCCCTAATTTAAAGATTTTTGTGGTGTTTTCCAGATTTTATTCACCGCTAGACTTTTTCAAGCCAAGGCACAGACTTTGCCAGATAATTTACTACAGATGAGCTGCATGTAGAGTTTGAGAGTGCACCCAGCGTAGATTTAGTTTTGGCATTTGACAGATATGTCGGGCTGCACTATTGTTGCTCCCTAACTTTGCTTTTCAACCTATAGCAGAAAAAAATGTATTTGATGCTGTATCTAATTTATTTGACAGAGAGGAAAAGGTTAAATAAATTATTTATTTATACAAATTTCCTGAGAGAATCCTCCAAACACGGTTTCTTAGTCCAGTTGCTCTATGTTGTGATCAGCCTATTTCTTCTCTCTTTAAGTACCTGCTCAATCTGCAATATTTAATCTGAATGAACTGGTGAGAGCAAAAGAAGGAAAACACAATTTAGAGGACCGGGAAACGGATCTATTCCATTTGCTGCAACAACTGAGGATTTAGGATCTTTGGAGATGAAACATTTAAGATTTGAAGAGGAGAACATTCACTCCGTGGTGAGAACTGCTGTGTATTAGCACCCAGTGACCTTCGAGAGCTGTGAAGCTGACTTAGCTTTAAATCTTGCTCTGCCTCCTCTGAGAGGTTTGCGTCCTACTCGGGATCTCTGTGCTCTTGAAGACTTGTTTAAAGATCCCTTGTCAGCCCTTTTGCCTCATGAGAGAGGCTGAGGTGTCTTCTTAAGTGGCAATTAGCATCTCAGAGTAGCTAGCTTTCTCAAAAGCTGTGCTTCGTCCTCCTCCACGTTGTTTGTGTTAGATTAACAGGGCCACTGCAACCTGTCCCCCTCTTCCTCGCTGTGCTATTGAAACACAGTAAGACGACCCTTTGAGCCAGCCATCTGTTCTTCAATTAAGCCAGCAAGCATTTCTTTCCAATAATTTATTGTGGGCGTCTTTTTGTTTCTAAGTAACTCTTGGTTAAAAAAAAAAAAAAAAAAAAAAATCATGAGTTAATTGGGAAAACAAGCTGGGTGAAGACAAAATTTCACTTGCAAGATGAAAAACTTAAGGGAAACAACGTACGATAAATCTACATGGCATTCTTTGCCGTGATAGCTGCCCCCCCCCCATTTTCCTAAATCCTGTAATTTAGTCACTTTCCAATGAAAGTCTGAGAACATTTGCAACAGTTGTGGCTATAAGTAAGCACGATGTAAGGTTTACTAATAAATTGGGCTGCTTTATAATTACCCGTGAAATAACAACACTTGACCCTGATTTATTTTGCGGGCTGCCTTTTTTCTCTCTAAACATGTTGAAGTTGATTTTTTTTCCCTTAAAACCAGATGTTTTCACATTTCAAAGAAGACGGATGGAACGCAAACTCAAGACCAAAACTGTTTTAGGTTTGCATTTGTTATTATTCTTATTAAAGAAAGGGCCAGGACTCTATGCACATTGGAAACCAGCCAAATTCTAATTTGGATGACAGGGGCCATCTTGAAATTTTCTAAACATACAAACAACTTTGCTTCCATTCTCCACAAGCACAGAAGCAAAGAAACTAAGTCAGGCAGTGAAAGGATTATTCATCTTAAAGTCCAGTGTGAGGTAAGGATAGCACACATAACATCACCTTATTGACCGCGAAAGTTCTCATTGCTTTGGAAATGAAGTTAAAGAGGTGCAAGTTTATTAGCAACAAAAGTGCTCAATCTCTATTTTATCTTGACAACATTGTCTCTAGGTCTGTGATTGGCCCCTTGACAACACAAGGAATTTACAATAATCTGGGAATAAGGGCTAATTGAGAAAGGCACGGTGCTCCCGTTCTGTTCTCTTGATCCTATCCAGCTGGTTTCAGAAAAGCAGCCGCCCAGTCTAGTCAAGGGCCAGAACCCCTGCATCTCGGTGCCACAGGGATAAGGGCAGGAGAGAGGGAATAGATAAGATAGAAATGCAGGGAACCAGCTGATAACCGCAGTGACAGTAATAGGGAAGGCTGACAGAGTGACATGTGGAAATGGGCGTGGCCACCAGGCCAGAACGGGGCAAGCCCTCCCACCCTACCAGCAACACGTAGGTCCTCAGCCTTCGCCTGATAAGACCCCCTCATTTCATTTTTATTGATTTATTTTAAATTGATGACCTTTGCTAAGTAACTCCGGTGAGGATTTAGGAAGAATACACAGACAGGATGTTTTGGGGGTGGGGGGGGGTGTTCTCACAGCATGAGGTTATCACCGAAGGTCTCTGGCTGCCCCTGGAGGCCTCAGGGATTTAACACAATACAGCTGCCTAGAGAAATGACAGCAAGAATCATAAAATGATACAGCGCTTTCCTGTCATTGCTATAGAACCACTGTTTGCCAAATTACCTTGAGGGAAAGTGGCCTTCAGAGGAGGTTATTTATGATTACTTTATACAAAATGGAATACTGGAGTAGTATAGAGAAAGATTTGATTTTTGAGCATCGCCTCTCCTAGGCAAAGCCTGTCATAGCAATTATACATCAGCAATATATTGCTCCTCCATGACCTACAGAGACAAACTCACTGGCTGGCGCACCTTGCGCCACAACTTATCATAGTCTCTACTGCAAGAAAGAAAAGCATTGGCCAGAAAATGAGACCTATGTGATTAGAATTAATGGAATCTGGAAGAAAAAGCGATGGGGGAACAAATACTTCTTTCAGAAAATTAGTAGATATTCGGATCCCTACTCAGCTCCAAGCATACTCTTGGTTTAATAGTATGGTGAATAGAAACTTAGCTCCCGCCACATGAACCCGAAGTACTACTGCAGGAAATACATCTCTGTTCAGGAAAGACAACAGTGCTAAATGCGGTGAGAGACGCACGAGGTGACGTAAAGAAAACGCTGCGTCTAGCTGGCGTTGGAAGATGGGAGACAGCTCTGCAGAGGCTGCAGGCAGCTGAGGAGCAGGGGCGAAGGCACGGAGGCCTGTGCAGGAAGGCTCACCGCGAGGGCCCTGTGGGCAACGGGCAGACAGGAAGGAAGCCTACGTGCTTGAGGCTCAGGAGGCAGCCGAGAGCTGCGAGGCCGCCAGCTCCCTGGGTCTTCTAGCTGCTGAGGACCGAACCCCAAGAGCAGCAGGAAGCCACTGACATGTTTCAACTGTAATCAGAAAATCCCAGGAAATATGATTCAGCATCGCTGTCCTTGTCGACATTTCAAAACCCCTCTTTTTTTTTTTTTCAGGAATTATGGCATTAAACATAATTCCAGATACCCTTTGCTCTTGTTCCAGCTAAAATACCCTTGATTAAATAAGTTTCATACAGACCTGCAGCTTAGTGAGCCTAAATCAGAGCTAATTTCTCCTTTTGCATAGAAAATAACTACCAAAAGGCTTCTTTTACTAGCACATGCAATATTTTTTCAGTAATTATAATTACATTAATCAAAGAAACAAAAAAGGTTGTACAGTTGGAGTGTCTAGATGATTATTTCCTTATCTCTCCAAAGCTTTTCCTCATTTGTGGAGACAGACTAATGCTCTCTTTCTTCTCTGATGCTGATGCTTAAAGCAAATATTTACAAGGCAGGCTGTCCAAGAAAGAAATAGAATCCACATATAATCTGTTTTTGTTGCAGTGTCTGCTGCTCAGTTTTATAAGCAGCTGCTGGCCAAATGCAATTCGAACCCAAACCCCACATTTTATGCCTTTTTGTTGAAAGGAACAGAATATTTTGCTTAAATATGTCAGAGAAACTGTTGAGAGTCATTAAGGGTTTTTGGTTGGGTGGTTTGTTTTTTTGGCAATTTGGAAAATCATTTTGAAACTGCCTACAGAACCATGTAGCAAAATAAGAATTATATTGTTATAAAAGCCCAGTGTAAGCCTAAATCAAAGACATTAGAGTGTACATTTGCAATCTTGAGTAGGTGGCACAAACACAGATCCCACTGGGAAATAATGAGATATGTGTACATAGGAACCTCCTGCATATCTTTTGGAAAACATATCCCCAGAGAAAATGACATAAAACAACTTGCAATTAAACTTTATTTGATGCCAGATGAGAAACAAATGTTTTAAAAACTGTAATTTTTAATATAATAATTATTTGTTTTGCATGTGCAGACCAGCAGCTTCTAATACTGCTCTAGTTTCTTAGCCAACATTTATTTCTAAAGTAACTCAATAGAGGCTGAGATTTTAATTGCATTTTTCCCTTTATTTAGATATTCACTTTTGTTTTTTTAACAAATAATCCCAGCGTGACTTGCAAGGTCATGGAATATATAGGCCATCATATAAGGAAATGCCTTTTTATAGGCATTTCATAAGCAAAACAAACCAAAAAAAAAAAAAAAAATCAGTGTAGTTTTCAATCTATTATTTATAAAATTTTCCAAAAGGAAAAATTTGGCTCCTTTAGAGTTTTGAGCAGGCAGAAATCGTTTGTAAGTATTTCACTGATCAGGATTCCATTTTAATGACAAAAACTCTCAAGGGTTTCTGGCCTCAGAAATGATAGTCACACCGGGAAAGTATATAACCCATTGATTGGGAAAAGGCACAGTTTTGACAGAATGTATGGCTTCTGATCAGAAGAGCTATTGCTTCTCGGCCTTTTGGCTAAGATCAAGTGTGATCAGAAGAGCTAGTTCATTTGACATTAACTTCTGGTTAACTGCCTATCAAGACCAAGCTACAATGTAACAAAATCTACTTTTAAACATTGCCACTTGGCACAGGAAGTCTTGTCATAACCGAGGTGAAAACCTGGAGTCAGGTTCTGCAGTGTCTCACTTGACTGGAAGTGATCAGAGTCATATAGGTACCAGTCCTAGAGCCATACATGGCGCATGCACTGGCTACCGTTCAGATATGGAAGGTCCATTTAGGCTTCTTATCAGCAGCATATTGGTGTAATTGAGAGGGTTTGATAGCACAATGTGAACTGCAAAAGTCTCCAGGCAATGCGCTCTTATCAGGCATCTAACCCTTGAGGTTAAGCAGCCACCAAAGGTAAGTACTTTTGTTCTTACCAGGGCCACTGCCTCTCTAAACTGCTGGAAAGGCATTAAGTAGAGCTGTTTGTTTCATTTCCTTATAATATATATTTTTTTCTTGAATGTGACACTCATCTGCAATGTACCAGGCTTCAAGGGTTTGAACAATACAGAGCAAAGTTATTGGTCTGCAACTAAATAGGCCTGTGTAGAGCCTACACAGCTATGGTGTAGTAAAATCCATAGCGTCTCTGGTAAGCTCTTAGTCTTTTCAAATGACCACATTTATCCTCCGGAGCATTCACAGGGATTTTCACAAGTACTGAAGTGTTTTAGTTTTTCTTTTCATTTCAAAGGCCACAGAGAAGTCTTTGAGCAGTTTCGAACACAGTGAGCTGTGGTACCCCAGCCGCTGCTTGAACATGAACCGCTTGGGGCTGCCCACGGAGGCAAGGCTCCCACGACATCCAGGGGAAAGTGGCAAAGGCACCAGGTCAGCAGAAGGGAGAGAGCCTGGAGTCACTTGGGAGAGGCCCGGTAAAACTGAAACATGAGGAAAGGGACACAAAAGTGTTTTCAAACAGTGTCAGGGAGCTCTGAGAAGTGAGAAACCCGAGATGAGTTTGTCGCGAAATTGCATAGGCGTGAAGGAAGCCACTGACTGAGGTAGAGCTGGTGGGAGGGAGGACCCGGAGATTGTTTGTTTGTCAGTATCTATTGCTAGGAGCCCACAGGGCTCCCGGCCGAGAGAGTGTCTTCCCGGAAGATCCTAAAGGCCAAGGGCTGACTTCACCCCTAAACAGATGTTTACTCTCACCTTGAATTAAGACTTTCCGTTTCAAAGGGCCGGCCAAATAGCTCAGCAGACTCAGCACCTGCTTTGGCAAGCTCGGGGACCAGAGTCCAATGCCCAGTCCCGCATGCTGCACTGGCCCCTCCCCAGGGCACGCTGAGCCATCAAGAGTCTGGCTGTGCTCGCACATGTCTGTAATTCTAGTACTGGAGAGGCTGAAAACAGAAGGATCATTTCAAGTCCAAGCTGCATAGTGAGATCCTATACCAAATACATCAATGAAAAGAAAAAGATAAACTACAGAGAGCAATAAAATCATGACGGCCACCTTCCTCTTCATCATCTCTACTGCTCCTACTTTGCGGTCACCAACGTACCCCAGGCTATGAAAGCCTCCTCTAGAGCACATGCTTAGTACCAAGTCTCCTCTTTCCGGACCCTTCTGTCTCCTGCATGGCTTTCAGGAGCAATCCTTGTCAAAGGCTTTGCCAGGAGATGAAATCATAAAGAGTCCTAGCGCCCTTTAATGAAGGCTAGCACCCTTAACACCTTTCTTCCACTGAAAAATACATTATCTAATAATATTAAACAATATCACTCTTCAGAATGAAAATTAGGGATTCCTTATGTTCTGCTACAGAGCATGCGTACATGCACACACATGCTTGCACACTCGCATGCACACACACACACACACACACACACACACACACACACACACCACAAGGAGGTTAGCAGCGTTACTGCTTCTACATATACTTCCTATATGAATTTAATATATTTCTTTTTCTACGTACTTTGGCACAGGGACTACAGGGCCTCACTACACAGATCAAACTCGTAGTAATGCTCCTGCTTGCAGCCTCTCAAGCCCTGGGATTACAGGTGTGTGCACCATCATGCCCAGTCTCAATCGCTGTCTCGGCACGCCCCAGGGTGGAGCCAGCATGGCACGGCCCGTTGCCTGTGCCCATCTAAGCAGGCGCTTTAGTCCCCCGAGCTATCTGGTCAGCCCTGAACTCAATATGTAAAATGGCCTATGATCATCTAGACAACTATAGTCGCCATAAAGATGCTCCACGTCTAACATATGCGCATCAGAACAGCAAAGAGTTAGAACAAAACCGAGCTGACATCTTCTAATCTACACATCAGTCCAGGACTGAATCCTGAGCCTTCAGGCTGATGAGGGCGGTACAGCCAGTCTGCGATTCACAATAGCGTTTGAGACCTAAAAATGCAGTGCAGTATTTTATTAACTAATTGCTAGATATTAAACTTCGTGCTTTATTATCCTATCTGCCCTGAACTATAATAAAAAGAAGAATCACATAGTCTTCATATTGTGCATAGATCAAACGCAGAAGCAAGCAAAAATATCAACCTGTTTCAAAATGAACATGATTTTTCTAGGTTTTTCTTTTCTATGGATGAGTAATTGTTAATCTGTTACTCAAATACAGCTAAATATGCAGTTCCTATTTTAAATTTTTATATCACATTACCAATATAAAGTAAGATGTTTCATTATATATTTTTTCATGATTTAATATTTTTATTGTTTACATTTAACAATGGTTATATTACATATTTTCATCATCAGATCAGTTTAGATTAATAGATATAGGTATATAACATTGATCAAATAATTAAATATTAACACATTCAATAAACATTACTTTTTTCTTTCTTTTCCCCTTTCTTTTTTTAAAAGTTGACACACTGCATATTGTCCTCACAATAGTTCTACAGAGTACAGTGTGTGGGCATGACCCATCTCCCTATTGATGTTGCTAAGAAGAAAAAAAAAAAAAAGAAGAGGAAAGGAAAAGAAAATTCTTCTCTTTGGACTAAGAGGAAAGATGTTTCATTATATGATAGTACTATGTGAATATATTACATGAAAGGTTAAAATACTATGTTTGATTTTGTTTCTTGAAAATATTCCTTTACTTTTTTTTTCTGCCAGGACTTAAACTCAGGAGCTCACATTTGTGCCACTGAGCTAAATCTCTGGCACCTAATGTATTACATAATACTAATGTATTCTACCTTAATTTTTTTTTTTTTTTTTGCTATTTTACCTAACATTCAAGTGTTGAATTCATCACCAATAAAAAATTACTTATAGTTTTACATAGCTAACATATGTATATTAAGTTTTGATCATCTTTGCAGTTTTGAATCAAGTACGATACCATTTATGAGGTATTCTGTGATCTAGGTACTCGCCTGTCTGTGGATTTCTGTCACTGTCCTAGAAGCATGGTGCACGTTAACCCAACAGACTTCAGTTAGTCGAGGCATCACTCAGCCGCAGTTGTTCAGCAAAGGCGCCCCACATTTTCATGGCATCAGTGAGCTTTCCAGTACTCCATCAAGCACCCGCGAGGATCAGCTACTAAGTAGCAAAGGCACATGTTGGCTCTGACTGAGGGACGTTTCAGCCAATAATCATTTGGGCTTGTGGCCTTCGAGGCTGTGGTCAGGAAACACACTAGGATGGCAATGGAAGATTGAGAAAAGGCTATTCATCAAATAGTAACAAAAGCACGGTAGAGGAAGGGCTAGAGACCTGTGACATACAAGAGTTCAAGTTTAAGACCAAAGACTTTCTATTGGGTTCACCTCTTAAAAGTTGAGCTGTTCCACACAGCAGGAGGATGACAAACCAAACTTTAAGACTTAAGTACTTTTCAGTTGCTCTAGCCAGGTTGACGTGTCTCTGTCACCATCTGACCAATCTATGTTGCTATATTGGCTAGGATGAGGCACTCTCTCTACTTCCAAAGTCCAGGTCTAAGCCCTGTCTTATCTTTGAAAGTGGGTAAAATGCCATGTTAATGTGCTCCCTGACTGTGTCTGAAGAGGCCTGTCACACTCCCAGGTACAGTCTGAGATCAAGCAGTTAGCACAGGACAGAAAGCCTATTCGTACTTCATTTTAGTAAAGCAAATCCTAGGGACGCATGTAGAGTCCTAGAATTCTCCAAAACATCTATGCAAATTGAACTGTAATGAACCTCTAAAATATATCCATGCCATAGATGTTTCCTAGAATAATGATTCTTCGGACACATTGTCTCTTAGTGCTTAAAATGAAATATTTACCACAAACAGAATAAGTCTTATTCTAGCAGTTTCTTATATATTTTCTTCAGATAATTGAGTTTGAAGTCTTTAGTGCCTGAGTATGTGTGTGTACGTGTGTGTTTGTGTTACACATTCTCCACTTTCTTTAATGTCACTCTATAAAGCTTATATGCCACATTTTTGACTTTAGTTCATACCTCTTTTTTTTTTTTTTATAAAAAACCCACCAAGTAAACTAATTACTCATTGCAGCATTCATCCTGGATTTCTTTTCTTTTCTCTCCTCTCTCTCTTCCTAGACCTGCAAATATTTTTTTTCAGCCATCATGATTATAGCTTTAGATACGGAATATAGCCAAACTTTTTCCCATCAACAGGCTTCCCAAGCACATTTTTTCTCCTTATCTAAAGATATGCTCCTAATGCTTGGGAGTGCACAAGGTGTTACTTATAAAAGAATTTTACTCAAATTATCCAAAGCCTTGTTCATTTATCAAACTACTGTCCGCACTTCACAAGATGAATAGCTAATGGCCCCCATTTATTTTGACATGATAGCTTGGACTAGGAGTCATAGGCTTCAATGCTAAAAGGCACGGAAAATTCCCACACTCCACCAGCAAATCCTGACTTGGGAGATTTGTTCTAATAGTCACAGGAAGCCATAAATTGTAAAATACATTCTTCCCTACTGAGTCACAATTTTTAGTGGAATAGTGTAAGGTTTACACAACTCCATTCTCCAAAAATCATCTTAAAAATGAATAAGAAATCAAAAATCTTTAAGAAAAAAAAAAAAAAACCTATCTTCCCCTGACATGAAAGGCATGGTTTCATTAAATATTGATAGTTAAAATTTATTAAGAGAGAGAGAACACAAGAAAGAGACATAGATACAGAGTTGGCTTTTAGTTTTGATAACTGCCCTCCAAATAGTTTTTACAAGGATAAACACTGGCCCCAAACATCCTCAAGATACAACTCTGGAAAGAGAAAACAGAAGAGGGCATATATGTCTGAAGGCAATTTGTTGATAGTGTGACCATAAATTAGACATAGTTTCTTGTCCTTTGCATCTGTTCCCTTAGAAAAAAACCTTGGAATCTTTGCTTTTCCAAACTTTCAAACTTCCCTCATGGATAACAATTACATTATTAGATTTCTCCCTATAATTTCATTCCTATATTTTCATGTTTCAGTTCCTTGACATCTTCATGATCTTCCATAGCCTTGCAACACAGCTCTCTCATGGGTTTCCGTCACCTTCCACTCTACCACAGGGCTGGGCTTCCTGAAAGAAAATTCTGATCATGTCACTGGAAATTAAAATTCGCCTGACGTTTCTTCAGGCTAATAAGGTCAGTTTGAATCTCCTCAGAAATGAGAACTAACACCCTCAGCAACCCAGGCTTTGTGTCTTTCCAAATTCACATTTTCCTTACTCTTCTCCAACCTCTTCTCCTTTCAGTGACCATTTTTTCTCTCCCACATGCTTTGTTCCCTGAAATGTACTGCTCTTTCAAAACTGCCCTATTTGATAAAATGATACTTATTTATGTCCCTACTATGACAGAATTAATTTCATGTAATCATTTATTCCCCCTCAGTAGAAATGTTGCTTCAAACTTACAAAATCTGTCTAGATCTCCTTTCGTATATGTTTAGAGCTCTGATGATTTTTGTGTATAAGGAAACCAATTCTTTAAATTCTCACCCTCTGTATCTTCTCACTGCCACTGTCTTCCCACTGTCCTGGAATCGATTCTGAGCAACATGCCCTGCTAGCTGAAAGCTACTCTCAACATTCCTGGAGCACCCCTACTTTACCCATCAGATACTGGTATTTAAACGTTCTATCTCAACAAAGAAGAAAAAGAGCATATTTTTTTGTGATGAGTACTGCCTTTTAAGCATGGTTGCATCTGATAGATATTTAGAGCCGCCATCGTTGAATCCACTAAGTTTATAGACGTCAGGACATGCTTTTTAAAAGTCCTATGGTAAAATTTTAGCTGTAATAAGACAATTAAACAGAACAATAACCATTTGAAAGGACCCATGTAGTAATTAGGTCTGTGGATGATATTATTTCCCAGTTATGGAGAGAGCCAAAGGAGCCTTGACTTTGACAATTTTGCTTGCTTCAGGAATCACGAGTCCTATCAATTGAGGGATAGTCTGTTCTAATTTCCAGTGTGCTGTATTGCTCTTTGTATCATCTAATTAGCCTGTCCGTAAAGAGAACTGCCCCGGTCTTATGCTCTCATACATATGAAGTAATTATGTCCGTATGATTCACTCCATTTGAACGATTATACCCACTTTAACAGCAGTGTTCATGCAGGTCTGCTGTCAGTCATCACAGCCATCCACTTCATACCGTTTACCTGGGGGACTTTTCAGACACCAGAGCACTGTATGACAAAGGCACCTACCTGCCCACTCAGTGCCTTCCTCATGCTCGGTCTGGCAAGGCTCAGAGACTGAGCTCTACCATGGCCTTGGCTGTGGACTGCAATTTCATGAACACCAAGCCCGTCTTTCAGAATTTAGAAAGGGTCCTTTTTCCAATAGAAAAGAAATGTCCATTTTGTGAATACACACCCACACACACACAACTGAGAAGAAAACAGCAGAAGGGAAAAAGCAGTCGAGGAAGAGGCAACAATGTAAAAGAGCCTGCATTGAGCTTTGTGGCTCCTGTGAACCTGTGCTTGGGCCTTGGGGCCTTCCTTTTCAGCCAGTGTTTCTTACTGACCAGCTCTCACTCTGTAGAGTATATTCCTTCCTAACAACCTCAAAAGAAAAAGAAAAGCTGCAGAAGGTTCTTAGCTTGAATTTTCATTTCCTTTGAACTTCGAAGCCCTTTGTCCATCACGAATTCTGAAACATAGTCATCAACTGAATTAATGGCCACAGCCGCTGGCTTCCATTGGCTAGGTGCCATCCTGCCTCCTGCCTCCTCCTGTTCCTGTCCCCACGCTGGCTGTGGTGAATGCAACCACAAGATGCTGTCCACCCTCAGGCTCCACGCCCTGCCACCACTCCACAGTCAAAACTATCATCAGAAAACTAAAATTACCATGAGGATTCTCTCTCTCTCTCTCTCTCTCTCTCTCTCTCTCTCTCTCTCCCCCACCAGGGATTGGACTCAGGACCCTGCACTTGCCAGTCAAGCACTTATTCTACTGAGCTATCTCCCAGGCCCTTACTTATTTTTTTGAGCCAAGTAAACCTAGATAAATCTGCACATGCATAAGTAAAAAATAAGCATCTCTAACCCATTGTTTCGCTTATACACAAGTGTTTGTAACCCTACATTCCTTGCAGTATGACAGTATTATAAGTGAAACTGACTTTCTGATGTCATCACAATAATTGAAAATAAGCGTGGTAATAAGTACAATAACTGTGTGATGTTTTCTTACCCAGAGAAATTTCTCACCAGTTATCATTTTTTACATCTCTAAAGAAGTAGAATGTTTGAGCTGGGGAGATGGCTCCGAGGCACAAGTGCCTGCTGGGCAAGTGCAAGGTCGTGAGTTTGAACCCCGGACCCACCAAAAAAAAAAAAAAAAAAAAAAAAAAGAAGTAGAATGTCTTGCAGAGAGTGATCCTAAAAATCTGTTTTATAAAAGCTGTATTTGTCATCTTAATATGTTCTCTCCTCAATACAGTATAGAAAGAGATTAGCCTGATTGTGAGTAAGGTGAATACTATGATTACATTATTTTACAAAACAAAACTTACAAATGAATTTATAGCTGGAGACCATCCAAAACAAAATATGAGATATCTTAAGCCAAAAATCAATGCAAGATGTTTTAGTAAACCTTTCTATGATCTATTCATTGAGCAACATAAATATTTCAGAGATTTATAAATTAGACGTGGAACTGAAACAAACACCATATAACATTATTCTACTTTACAAAAGTTGTGTAATAGGATATCTTTATGAAGAATAAATGTTTTAGGAAAGGGCCGATTATTTTGTACATGTAAATAAATATATGAAGGACAAGATGAATATATTAAGTACTCGGTCAGATGAACATAGAAGTTAAGAATTAACTACCTATGATACTAAGCCATTGGTTTGCCTAGATGTGGCTTAAGACAAACGAAACATGCCTTCTTTAATTTACCCAAAATTTTCATTATTTCTAAAGAAATCTTTTAGATTTTAATTAACATATAGAATCATACATAACTGTGTGGTACCATGTCATTTTCTGGAACACGTGTACATTGTACATTTAAGTCATGGTATATCTACCTCCTCAGGGAATTACTGCTTCCTTGTGTTAAAAACACTAAAATCCTGCCTTCTGGCCTTAGTTTTTCTTAAACAAACAGCATGTTCTTGTTGTCTACAGTTATTCTAAATTTCATTTCATAATCATTAGTTCTTGCACAAGTAGGAATATTTTGCAAAAAAAAAAAATACAGTTAGTGGAGGTCTTAGTTATCCATCCTTACTCTTCAAATGCATTATATGGGTAACTAATTTTAAAAAAGAACACTTTTGGCTCTGAACAGCTCAGAAAATGTGACTGCTTTTAACCAAGTATAAATATGATTACATCCAGTGTAATTCTGAAGTTCAAGATTGTGCTTCTCTCTTGTCCAGAATGAATTGCAAGTATTTATTGATATGCTGATCAACTTTAAATTGCTAACTCAATATCATTTCTTTCTGGAGAGCCAAATGTCACATTGAAATTATTATTAGAACGTGAAAAGGCAAGCCATAAATCGTTCTGAAAAACCCAGCACACATTCTTATTAAAATAAGTCACCTGACCCAGGGGCAAATAGTAGTATTAAGATATTCTGGAACTTTCTTTTATAGCTATCTTTGAAGAATTTGTATTGGCACTGAATATATAGAGGTGTAAAATAAACATGCTAATTCATTTGGAAGAACAAATTCTCAACGATTAATGTAAAAGTGGTTTTAAGACAGTTGACCTAGCATAGCCTTAATGATCCAAGAAACTGCGATGGGCCTGAGGGAGTCGCATGGACTCTTCAGGTTCCCCTCAAGAATCTCATCCAAGACTCCAGCAATTTACACCACAGGGGCCAGGCTAACCCATTTAGAAACTCAAGGCAAAATCATTTGCTGTCATAATGCATGTTTTGTATTTACCAAAAAACTCTATCTCTTTGATCTATTTTCCTTCCTAAGAGTGAATATTGATGGCTTGTTTCTATTACTATCTCTGCTGATCAAACTTGATGTGCAAGTTTCTAAAAACACCTCTCCATAATTCAATATTTTTTTCTTATTTATATTATGTATAGTAGTATTTTTGTTACACAGATACAAACATGTAAAACATTTTATGCTAATCCTATAATATCAACATAATCCCATTAAATGTTAAAACCCAGTGATTATGCTCAGATTTTAATTTCTGGATTTGCACACCAAATATCCTTCAAATAATTAAAGGTCAATAAAAATAAGTAATTTGTGCTTCAGTGTATTTATTTACTTTCTCTCTGGAAGGTGTTTTTAAGATAATAAAAAAGACAAAATTGGAGTAAATCAGAAAAAGAAGCAATCAGCTATTCCACAAATGTGATTCTGTACTATAGGTAATAGTTGATCTCATGTTGCAAAGTTCCCTGGATATTTCTATAAGCTGTTAGCAAGAATTTGTAAATGCTAACATTCAAAAAGCATAAGCACAATTAGAGAAAAATAACTTACTATAATTTCTCAAGAATAATAAACCGTAATTCAGTAGAAGGGCAATTGCCGATGAGTCATAAGGCTCTGAGTTTGATCCCTGGAATCTCAAAGGCAAAAAGAACTTACAATACCCAAATTACCACGTTAGGATGTAGTATTGGGTCTTGTTTCTCTTCTCTAAGAAACCTGACATTTATTTTCAATAAACTTTGATAAAAAGGAGATTGACCATAAAATAATTTAGACATCTTAGAATAAAATAACATGCGTAAACTAACAGAATCTTAAACTCACAGCAAGTACTGACCGAGCAAAACTATTTTCTACTTCATAGCCAAGAAATTTTCCATCTAAGAAATATAGCAGACTTCTTGAAAGTACCATATGGTCATCTAGCACTTTCTTTAGTAAGGTGTAAATCTATCCCAAGATATAGTTCTTAGATGTTTCAAATATAAGTAAAGATAGCAAGACATGACATTTAACAGCAGAATCACCTTCTCAGCACGTGCACTTTTGTACTCCACAGACTATGGAACCACACAACTGCTTTGGCAGATTTCAAATGTTGAGTGCTACCATCTGTACCTGTTGCTGCTGTTTAGAAGGCCAACACGAAATGTGACACAACCAAAAATCGAAATGCACTGGAGTTTGGTGGCTCTTGTTTTAGAGGAAAGTTTATCAAAACAGAGTTTTACTGATATACAATGTGTTCACTTTTGTCACTTTTCGTCAGAAAACATCTACTTGCTACCTTAGATGAGAGCAAAAGAGTAACCATGTCAAACTAGACACAATGAAAAGCATATCAAAATTTATAGGTATAAGAGATTCTGTACTGAAGGCAACAAATAAACAGCAGTCTGTTTCTCTGACGGTGTGAACACACAAGTGCTATTAACACTGCAGCGAGCTGTGTACCCAGCCTTAGAATTCAATGGGTCTGCCTTTTCCACAAAAGCTTTCCTTTCAATTTCATTCAAATCCAGAAGTCACCAATGCACCTTCGCACAAGGACTCGTTTGTTTTGCTATTCCGTGTGACATAAAATTGTTCCAAAACAGCCTATCTTTCATATTTGGCACATAATTTTTTTAACAAGGTGCTTTTGATTTCGTGGAAGGAAAATACCAACACATTGAGTTCTTAGGAATGAAGAACTTGGAGCCCTGTGAGGCAGCACTTAAAAATTATACAGGCCAGAATAAATCAATTTCTACAAAAATATAGAATGGCTGCACACAAATCCCGATCAGTGAATGCATTTCATTCGAGAAATTAATGATTCATCATAGGTATTTATTGCGATGTGTTTTCCTACGCATAGGAAAAACCTTTCCATTCAAAATTGTGTTTTATAAAAGAGCAATGTGCAGTTTTCTGATCTGCATTGCAGGTTGCACACCCACTTCCTTAATATATAAATGATTTAAGCTTAGACTTGGAGCTTTTATTTCCCTCAATAACTTGGAAGTATTTACCTAAGGAAAGTTTGACCATTGGATTAATCCATTTCTCTATTACTCCAGGTACCAAA
This sequence comes from Myocastor coypus, assembly GCA_004027025.1. NCBI lineage: Eukaryota > Metazoa > Chordata > Mammalia > Rodentia > Myocastoridae > Myocastor > Myocastor coypus. The sequence goes on along the minus strand of PVJA010019277.1, from coordinate 1,208 downwards.
ACCTGGTTCAGATCTAGAAAGTGTCTCGAGAGTGTCAACTGGATGAGTTTAGGCCTTCAATGCTTTGTGCAGGCTGGAAGCCCCTCTAAGGCTTTCAGTGAGACCTCTTTAATAGATATAGAGTCTTTGATTTTCTCAAAATGAAGGATAATTTTCAGCCTGAAAACAAATGGACTACTAGGAGCTGGGGAGATAGCTCCATGGCACAAGTGCCTGCCTGGAAAGTGCAAGGTCTTGAGTTTGAACCCCAGTCCCAAAAAAGAAAGAAGGAAAGAAAGAAAGAAAGAAAGAAAGAAAGAAAGAAAGAAAGAAAGAAAGAAAGAAAGAAAGAAGGAAGGAAAGAAGGAAAGAAAGAAAGGCAAAGAAAAGAAAAGAAAGGAAAAGAAAAGAAGAAAAGAAAGGAAAGGAAAGGAAAGAAAAGAAAAGAAAAAGACATGTAAAAGTTATGACACAAGTCAAGCATGGTAGCACACACATCTAATCCCAGTGCTTTGGAAGGTCAAGTCAAGAAGATGGTACATCTGAGTTAAATCTAGGAAATGCTTCAACTGAGAAGGCTCCTATTTCAGAATACAAAGAACAAACTATATCATGATGTAGAACAGCTAACAATGCTTTCTTTACTTCCTTCTGTCAAACTCCTAGAAGACATTAAGGTTTAGTTACTACATGTAGTTTGCTTGCCAACTCTCAGTGGGTTTGATTTAGTCATTACTGTTCTGCTCAAAGATACAAGCTCATTTGGTCTGAGAGACAATGTCCTAATTTTTTGCTCAGCATGTTTGCCATTTAGGCTTTGCTCAACATGGAGAAGAAGATGGGTTACCACGTCGTGTCGCTGAAAACGGCAAGTGGAAGAGCGTGTGTTGCCCTCACCTCTTTCTGCGTTTCTTTTGGATAGAGGGGGTTTGAGAGTGAGGACCAGCTAGCCTGACATGCTCAGTGACTTGACTCTATCAGAGTGTCACCTCCCTTTCAGAGGGGAGTATTAGTGGATTCACTGAGTGACCAAACTTTACTTGCCTTAAAGGAAGGACTGTAGCTCTGCCCCCGGGGGCACGCTAAGCCGGCAATTGAGACTGGGCATGGTGGCACACGCCTGTAATCCCAGCTCTTGGGAGGCTATAAACAGGCAGTAGATCGCTGCAAGTCTAATCTAATAGTGAGAGCCTGAACACCCTGTATACCCATCCATAAAAAAAAAAAAA
>PVJA010019276.1:0-38655 GCA_004027025.1 Myocastor coypus | reverse complement strand
TATTTTCCACTTTAGATCAGAAAGATCTTTTTGTTCAGAGTTGTGAGAGCCTAATCCCTTGAAAAGATATTGTCATATTCTGATATTTTTAATCTTTTGACCAAGAAATGATTGTGAGACTCTTATGTTGAAGCAGATATTTGAGAAATATACCTAATGAGATATTATGATGTTCCTTGTTTCTTTGGCTCACAGAAATGTGTCCTGAAAATGGATCTTGTCTACCTGATGGTCCTGGTCTCTTGCAGTGTACTTGCGCTGATGGCTTCCATGGATACAAGTGTATGCGCCAGGTAAGGAATTAGATCTTTTTATTAGGGATGATAGAATTCCTACAGTAAGAATCCTTCTGAAAAGAGAGCTACAAAATGGTGAGCTGGTGTCAGTCACCTAGGGGAGGAAAACTATGAGTTACTAGCAAAGGACTCAGTGTTAGGATGTAGCCCTCTGTGTAACACTTTTTCCCTGTTAATCACAGGGTTCCTTCTCACTGCTTATGTTCTTCGGGATTCTGGGCTCCACCACGTTATCCATTTCCTTCCTGCTTTGGGGAACTCAACGCCGAACAGCCAAGACTTCATGAATCAAATAAGGCTTCCTGTTGATCTGCGATTGATCGGTCTTAGTGCAGCCAGGGAGATTTGTTTCCCTGACAAGCCTCATTGGGCAGTGGCACTTCCTCAAGGCCAAGGCTGCTTTGGAAGGAAGAAGGAAAACTGTATTATCCTGGAGTGTTGTGGAACTAGTGTAGTTCTCATTTGTGCTATTGACTACAATAAACACTTGGTTTTTCCACCCTTTTTCCCTTTTTCATTTTTAGGAAACAGCTCCTGGCAGTAGTATGCATCTAGCTTGGGGGCTTGGGAGGCTGTGCTTAGGCAGTAGGGTTTTTCAGGTTTCCAGGTCCAGGCGTGGGAGGTGTAAGCCAGCATCACCCCGCCCCATCCCGCCCCGCCCCTCACGTCAGCTCCGCCCCGCACGCTGCCGGCTGCCTGCGCCGCCGCAGTGGTTCTCCGCCCAGTGCTCCCAGCGCTGCTGACTGGTGCACGGTCCTTCTCGAGCGTCCCGCGCAGCAAGCCACGTGGACTGAGGCGCGCCGTCCTTGTGTGGTTCCAGTGGGATCGCTGCACCCCTGCCTTCATTCTTGACCCGGCTCCGTTCCTATGGCGGCTCTGGTCCTGGAGGATGGGTCGGTGCTGCAGGGCAGGCCGTTTGGGGCCGCCGTGTCGACTGCTGGCGAAGTGGGTAAGCAAGCCTGTGCTAGCTTCCAACCTCAACCAACTCTGTTGCCCCCTCCACTCAGCCCGCCCTGCCCAGCCCCTATCTGCCGGCCCCTTCACCCTCCTTCGGTGCCCATAGCCCAGCCTCTTCCGTCTTTCACGATCAAGGCAGCCCACAGGGTGTAGGATCCCAAGGGTTGCCTTTGCCTCAGCCCAACCCGGCGTTTTTTTTTTTTTGTTTTTTTTGTTTTGTTTGTTTGTTTTTTTTGCAGTGTTCCAAACCGGCATGGTTGGCTACCCTGAGGCCCTCACCGACCCTTCCTACAAAGCACAGATCTTAGTGCTGACCTATCCTCTGATCGGTAACTACGGTATCCCCTCGGATGTACAGGATGAGTTTGGCCTTAGCAAGGTAGCGGCCCTGCTTTCTCTACATTCTTTTTTCTTTTCTTCCCTTTTGTTTTGTTTTTTGAAGACAGGGTTTCACTCAGCAGTTCAGGCTGGCCTTGAACTCACTTTGTAGCCCAGGCTAGCCTCCAACTCAAAAGTGATTCTCCTGCCTCAGCCTCCCAAGTGCTGGGATTGCATTGCACGCATGCGCCAACACTTCCAGCCTAGTACGTTCCTTTTCAAATCAGTTAAAACCGAACGTCACGGTGCTTACCTGTAGTCGCAACATGGAGCTGAGACAAAGTGAGGCTAGCCTGCGTTGCATGGTGAGACTCTCAACCACCTTCTCCCCAAAATCAGTAGTAGTTAACTGTAGCTGAAGAGATGTTGAGACCTGCTGGGCAATCTAGAGAGAGCAAAGCTGCAGAAGCAATGTGTATTAAGACTAAGAGCTTAGCTACCTAATGCTAAGACTGAGTTAGAAGCCAAGTATGCTGACACATGCCTGTAATCCTAGTACCTTTGAGGGAAACTGAGGCAGGAAGGTCACTGAGTTCAAGGCCAGTCTGAACTGCGTAGTGGAACTCTATCTCAAAAAAGACCAAACATGAACTGGGCATGGTGATGCATGCCTGTAATCCCAGCACTTGGGAGGCTGAGGCAGGAGGATTGGTGTGAGTTTGAGACCAGCCTGGGCTCCAAAAGTGAGTTCAAGGCCAGCCTGAACTGCATAGAGAGACCCTGTCTCAAAAAGACAAAAAAAAAAAAAAAAAAAAAAGACCAAACACAACACAGAGTGAGAGCTTAAGGACTTTAGTAGGCACAGAGCACTCAGTCCTCTCAGGCACCCCCACCCCTTTCAGAGCCTTGTGCCTATCCAGGAAAATGACAGAGAGTTCAAGGGAACAATTGTCCAAATTACTAAGAAGGCAAAAGTTCAGAAGAGCCTACAGCTAGGTTACAGAGGACATGGAGGGCCTTGAAGCCAAGCTAGAGCCTGTGTTTAACTCCTCGGGGAACCATGGAACATTTTTTAGCAGCAGAGTCATTTGAAAGGCCAGTGCTATACAGCTACATAAATTAGCGGGAAAGAGATTAGAAATAACGTCACACCTTTACTTTTTTTTTTTTTTTTTTTTTGTATTATGGCTGGTTCAGCCTGACCTGGGCGTGGGGCTGGTGTAGTATGTGGTACCAGGGGTTGAACCAGGGTCCCTGCGGTTGCCTAAGCTTTCATAAGCAGGTGCTTTAGACTACTGAACCATCTCGCCAGCCGGCCCAACACACCTTTCCTATTGACAGGTGCTAGTTTACCAACAAATCAGTGACATTGTTGTCTTCACAGTAACTGTATTGGAAAGTTTAGTTTCCTCCCACAGTGAGGTTTTCCCCTTGTGTTCTGGAACTTAAAAACTAAGTTGCTCTTTATTTTATTTATTTATTTATTTATTTTTGTCGTTTTGAGACAGGGTCTCATTATGCAGTTCAGACTGGCCTTGAGTTCCCTTTTGTAGCCCATGCTGGTCTTGAACTCACACTGATCCTCCTGCCTCAGCCTCCCAATTTTGTCAGTGGGCCTAGATCTGACAAAGCTCACAACTGACACATATCAGCTAAATCCAAAACACATGCATTACAAGCTACACTGGAATGATATTATCAAGAAAGGTCCCTCCCAAGAACAGTATTTGGATCCCTCATCTAGAGTTCACAGGCATGTGCCATCATGCCCAGCTTGGGCTGGTTGGATTTACAATCCACTGCTCAGACTTATAACCCATCTTTGTTTTTTACTTTTTTTTTTTTTTCTTTGTCTTTTTGAGACAGGGTCTCGCTGTACAGTTCAGGCTAGCCTTGAGCTCACTTTTGTAGCCCAAGCTGGTCTCAAACTCGCACCGATCCTCCTGCCTCAGCCTCCCAAGTGCTGGGATTACAGGCGTGAGCCACCACGCCCGGCTCTACATATTTTGTTTATAGAGCCTCTGTGTCTTTTTGTACAGTGCACCTTCTTACACTACTGTAATTTTTGCCGATTGTACAGTACAGTACTATAGTTTTATGTTAAACCTTATAGTACAGCTTGTAAGAGTTACACAAAGAAAAGCCATATCGTCATGTTGGAGCTTTCATTGACCATTTCTTTATTTTGAATATTACACCGAACGTACAGTATGCTGTTCTTCATTTATTGATCAATTGAAGCAACAACCTAGTTGTGGGAATGGAACTTGGTCATTAAGTAGGAATTGTCTATATTCCTCAGAACTAACATTGTCTTGTTTCCAAGTCTGCTGAGCTTTGTAGTTTTTAATTTGCCTTTCTAGTTACCCTGTTACTGGGGAAAAGCAACTCTAGATGAGGGATCCAAATATTGTTCTTGGGAGGGACCTTTCTTGATAATAAAATTCCAGTGTAGTTTGTAATGCATGGGTTTTGAACTTAGCTGATGTGTGTCAGTTGTAAGCTTTGTCAGATCTAGGCTCACTGACAAAATTGAGTTTATAAAACTGCAAAATTGAGACCCTGATAGGATCAGGGTAGGTAAGGCCTTCTAGAGCTACTACCCCAACTTCTGTGGCACATATGCTATAATGTATGTGGGTGTGCATGGGTTGCTCTGCTCTGCTTGATGGTGAGGAGTGGGGGGGGTCTGCTAAATATCTTTTCAGTTCCTAAGACTCAGAGACTAAGTCTCAACATCCATCTCTGAAGCTTTACCAGCTGAGCTAAATGTGCTGCTTTTTCCCATATAGATTTCTTGTTTCTATTTAGTTAGAAAATACTTGTCTAGTAAGCATTGTTTAAGTAACATTCTTATATTATTTCTTTGGTTTCGTTTGAGTTTTTTGGTACTGAAACTCACACTCAGGTGTTTGTGCTTGCCAGGCAGGCAAGCACTTGTGCCACTGAGTTCTAGTCCCAGCCCTATTATCTCTTTTTATTTTATTTTTGTTTATTTGTTTATTTTTTTGTCTTTTTGAGACAGGGTCTCGCTATGCAGTTGAGGCTGACCTTGAGCTCACTTTGGTATCCCAGGCTGATCTCAAACTCGCACTAGTCCTCTGCCTCAGCCTGCCCAGTGCTGGGATTACATGCGTGCACCACCACACCCGGCTTTATCTCTTTAAATTAATTAATTAGCCAGGCATGGTGGCGCACGCCTGTAATCCCAGCACTCGGCCGGCTGAGGCAGAGGATTAGTGCGAGTTCGAGACCAGCCTGGGCTACCAAAGTGAGCTCAAGGCCAGCCTCAACTGCATAGCGAGACCCTGTCTCAAAAAAAGCAAAAAAATAAAAAATAAATAAAATAATAATAATTAATTAATTAATTAATTTATGTTATGGCTGATTCAGCCTGCCTTGGGGGTGGGGCTGGCGCAGCATGTGGTGCCAGGGATCGAACAGCGATCCCTGTGGTTGCCCAAGCTTGCCTAACCAGGCGCTTTAGACTGCTCAGCAGGCACTGAGCCATCTCACTGGCTCCCCTATTATTTCTTTTTAAATCCTAATTCCAAATGAAGTTGGAAAGGGATATGATCACGTCTTGTGAGGCTTCACTTTTTAATATCATCTTGTACCTATTTATCTTCTTAGTGTTTTTATTGCATCATATTATTAACATCTTATGTACATGTTATCTTTTTAGTTTCTGGCTTTCTAAGTCATGAAGTCCCTGTCTTTTCTTATTCAGTGATTTTTCTTTAGCATTGTTTGTTCATTTGTTTTTGAGACAGGGTCTTCCTGTATATTCATTTGTCTTAAACTCACTGTGTAGTCCAAATTGGCCTCAAATCCTGATCCTTGTGTCTCAGCAGGGGGATCACTAAGTATGGGGATTACAGGTGGATACCACTACACTCAGTGTCTGTTATACACCTGTACTTAGTGGGCACTCGGTAAATATTTTTTAACTGACACCATGTATCGGGCACTTTGTTGCTGAGAACCTTTTGTAAGGAGACACACATACTCATAACAATTTAACTAGTAAGATAGGGAGATAAAATGTTGAATTATCAGGGAGAGGCACAGGATACAGTGGGTTAGTGGGGTGCCTTCACCGAAAAGGGGATTTATGATCTCTTTTTTTTATAAAGGAAATAGAAGAAAACACAAAATTGACATTTTTAGTTCTCAGTTGGGTACCTGGACCCGTATATTCAGTATTTACTGTAGGGCAGAACAAAGAGCAGGCAATACTTGGTGTATTGAAGGATTAACATGTCACTGAGTAGAGGATTTGTGGCCAGACAGTGGGGAAGATCTCTTAGGGACATGGTGGGCCCCAGGTGCCTCACAGATTCTCCTTTTTGTCTACAGTGGTTTGAATCCTCCAAGATCCATGTGGCAGGGCTGGTGGTAGGAGAGTGCTGCCCCAGCCCCAGCCACTGGAGTGCCACCTGCACCCTACATGAGTGGCTGCAACAGCATGGCATCCCTGGCCTGCAAGGTAAGCTGCCAGGTGCTGATGTGTCTAGAGAGGAATCATCAACAGCTTTTGGAAGTCTGTTAGAACTTGAGTCTAAAGTTGTGATAGAAGTATGGAAAGTTTAGATCCAGGGCTTCAGGAAGAAACTAAACTACAATGCAGATGGGAAATTTCCATCACACAAGGGAAAGAATGGTATAGGGAACCCCCAGTTTCCATAATCATCAACTCAGGACTATCCTTATTTCAGTATGACTGCTACCTATTTTTGAGTACATACGCGGGGTTGAATCCAGACACCCAGGGATACTACCACTGAGCTACATTGCCAGCCCTTGAATCTTGCTAAGTTTCCTGAGCTGGTCCTGAACTTTTCAATCTTCCTACCTCAGCCTACTAAGAAACTTGGATTGTGGACATATGCCACCCTCCTAGCCACCCTTAGATCATTTCAAAATAAATCTTAAACATCATATTCTTTTGTTTATAGTAGTTTATTCATGAAAAAGGAATACTTTAAATACATGACCATGACCACAGTATTATCATTGATTGTAAAAGTTGCTTAACAGGCAGTTGAAAATATTTCCAGTAACTGGAATTATTTCTTACTGTTTATTTAAATTTGGCACATAGCAAGGTTCCTACCTCGTGTTTGGATGACGTGTCTCTTACACATATTCAGTGGACCCTGTGAGCTGCTTGATGAAAAGAGATCATTTTTCCTTAGGAGTATTTCACAGTCCACATTTTGTTGATTATGTTCCTGTGGTGTCATTTTGCCTGTTCTTTTTCCATTGGAATTTTTTTGTAATTGGAGCATCCTAAGAGTTTGATTCAGTAATGATATTTTTAGAAGGAATACTTCACTGTAGTGTCCTTGCATCAGGGTAGCCCAGCATTTTGATGTCAACTGTGTGTTACTCTGGGTTATGAAATGGAGGTGTTCTTGGAAGTGCATGGATGACCTGAGCTGGGAGTGTGATCTCTGAGGCTGTGCTCTTCTGACAGGAATAGACACTCGGGAGCTGACTAAGAAGCTGCGCGAACAAGGGTCTCTACTGGGAAAGCTGGTCCAGAATGGGACAGAGCCTTCATCTCTGCCATTCGTGGACCCCAATGCCCGACCTCTGGTACCAGAGGTCTCTATTAAGGTACAGAGGAAGAGTAGGAAACTTTTGCAAGGGTAACATAGTAATTATTTTTTGCTCACAGCTGGTATATACACTTGAAGTAGAATCAGGTTTTCTCAGAAGCAGGGACTCCGGCATGAATGTATCTTAGATTTGCTGGTCATGGCTACCAACTATTGTTTTTCTGTGTCTTCCTCAGAATCCACAGAAATTCAATGCAGGGGGTAGCCCTCGAATCCTGGCTTTGGACTATGGCCTCAAGTATAATCAGATCCGATGTCTCTGCCAGCGTGGGGCTGAGGTCACTATAGTGCCCTGGGACCACACTTTAGACAGCCAGGGTGAGTAGTCAGGGCATGTCCTGGGCTCAGACTGGTATCTGGGGTAGAAAATGTGTCCCTTCTGCCAGTATGAGTTGCAGTGGTAAACGTGGTGATCAGGGCTTTTGTTTATATGCCAAGAGATTTAGGCCTGCCTCTCTTTGCTGAGATCCTGTCTTTGATTTAATCTTTTCTGCCCATTCCAGATTATGAGGGGCTCTTCCTAAGTAATGGCCCTGGTGATCCTGCCTCCTACCCCAGTGTGATATCCACCCTGAGCAGCATCTTAGCCAGGCCTAATCCACGACCTGTCTTTGGGATCTGCCTGGGACACCAGCTGTTGGCCTTAGCCATTGGGGCCAAGACATACAAAATGAGGTGAGATACATAGGAGAGGAAGGATCCTAATCTTTGGGGCAGTAAGAGGGAATAGTGTACTGGGGATCAGAATAGAGTTGGAGTTAGTGAAGGAATAGGAATAGAGCTAGCAAGAATAATAAAATCCAGATCCAGGCTTAATGCAATAGGGAAGGGAGAGGGTCTGTGACTCAGTGCCTATACCCCCAGGTATGGGAACCGAGGCCATAACCAACCTTGCTTGCTGATGGGCTCTGGACGCTGCTTTTTGACATCCCAGAACCATGGCTTTGCTGTGGAAGCTGACTCCCTGCCTGCAGGTTGGTCTCCTCTCTTCACCAATGCTAATGATGGCTCCAACGAAGGGATTGTTCATGACAGCCTGCCATTTTTCAGGTGAGCCAGGGCAATCCTGAAGGGTTCCTTGGGGATTATGTAGCTTTGAATCCTTTGGCAGGGGGTGTTGAAAATGGGAAAGTAAAGCATGGCAGTGAACCTGCCTCCTCTACCCTACTCCCCTACTCCTGGTTGTGGCATGCTGAAGACAGGGATGGATTTTGTCCTGCAATCTCTTCCACAGTGTCCAGTTCCACCCAGAGCACCAGGCAGGCCCTTCAGATATGGAACTGCTTTTTGATATCTTTTTAGAAACTGTGAGAGAGGCTGTTGCTGGGAACCCTGGGGGCTGGACTGGTAAGCACCTTAATAGAGTTAGGTTATAGAACTAACAGGCTGGCTCCCGGGTCAGGATAAGGTGGACAAACTGAGAAAACTGTTGGGGAGGTTAGGGGAAGGGGAGGGAAGATAACCAAGCCCAGGTAGTTGTTGGCTACTTCTGTAGAAAGGATCTCAAAGGTCATAAGCCCTGGGTTCAGGCCTTCCCTCCATCACTTTTTAGATGAATATTTGCCCTAGATTCTTAAGCATTAATCCAGTCTAGACGATCTCTTGTGTCCTTCCCAGCTCTGACATTTCATGACTTTGTGCCTCCACAGTCCGAGAGCGACTGGCTGAGCGCCTCTGTGCCCCTGGACTTCCTGCCCCTGGCTCTGGGCTTCCATCAATACGGAAGGTTCTGATCCTAGGCTCAGGGGGCCTCTCTATTGGCCAAGCTGGAGAGTTTGACTACTCTGGCTCTCAGGTAAGAGATGGCCATCTGGATTTGTGACAGGAATTGGTAAGAGTCAAAAGAAGGAAGGCTGAGATATGAATTTTAATGGCAAAGAGGAGATGGACCAGGGAGTCTGGAGACACACAAAATACAGGTGGCGAGGAATAGAAGTCAGTGAGGGAAAGCAGAGGAGAAATGCTGACCTAAAGTAGATTTGCTCTTTCCCCTTCATTCACTTCTGCAATAGAAGCTGATAGGCCATTCTTTTATTCCTTAGGCAATTAAGGCCCTGAAGGAGGAGAACATCCAGACACTGCTCATCAACCCCAACATTGCCACAGTGCAGACCTCTCAAGGGCTGGCTGACAAGGTCTATTTCCTTCCCATAACTCTTCACTATGTAACCCAGGTATGACCAGGGAAGAATGGACTGGGCAGGGACTCGTAGTAGGCCAAGGGCTTAGCTGCTTTGATTTGCTCTCTATCTACCCAAGCTCTTAAATACTTATGACCCCTCTCTCCTGCCTCAGGTGATACGTAACGAGCGTCCAGATGGCATATTACTGACTTTTGGGGGCCAGACAGCCCTGAACTGTGGTGTGGAACTGACCAAGGCTGGGGTTCTGGCTCGATATGGGGTCCGGGTACTGGGTACCCCTGTGGAAACCATTGAACTGACTGAAGATAGAGGCGCCTTTGCTGCTAGGATAGCAGAGATTGGAGAGCATGTGGCCCCCAGTGAGGCAGCAAATTCTCTTGAGCAGGTTCGAGGAGTGGTTGGTTAAGGTAGGATGGTGTCATTTTCTTTGTATCTTATTTTCTCTGGTTCTCAGCTCTTCTCTTCTATTCGTTACAGGCTCAGGCAGCTGCCGAACGACTGGGCTACCCTGTGCTGGTACGGGCAGCCTTTGCACTAGGAGGCTTAGGCTCTGGCTTTGCCTCTACCAAGGAGGAGCTCTCATCTCTCATAGCCCCTGCTTTTGCCCATACCAGCCAGGTGCTAGTGGACAAGTCCCTCAAGGGCTGGAAGGAGATTGAGTATGAGGTGGTGAGAGACGCCTATGGCAACTGTGTGACGGTGAGTGATGGCATGGAGGAGCAGAGACCTGAGATTTCAGAGGGTTCTGTGCCCTCCTGTAGGTGAGGCTCAGACCCTGAGATAGTGAGACCCAGGAGTATAACCTCCTGTCTGTGCTGTCTCCCCTTGGCGGTAACCTCTGGGCCCTGTGCCTATTCCTTCACAGGTTTGTAACATGGAGAACTTAGACCCACTAGGCATCCATACAGGTGAGTCCATTGTGGTGGCTCCAAGCCAGACACTGAATGACAAAGAGTACCAGCTTCTACGGCAGACGGCTATCAAAGTGACCCAGCACCTGGGGATCGTTGGGGAGTGCAATGTGCAGTATGCCTTGAACCCAGAGTCTGAGCAGGTGAAGTTCTGTGCCCTGGACCAGATAATAAACCATCTTTTCTTTAGTAATCTCAACATTAAAAAGTCTTCTGGCCCTACAGATCCTGGGGTGGAAGCTGGCATCACTTTTGTAATGCTGGGCCTTGGGGATGGCCTTTTTATTCTCTCCCTCGGGCTTATTTTCACTCCTTTCTGAGAGTTCTCTGAGGCAGGGGCTTCTAGACCGGTTAACCCATGACCTTTTTTCTCTCTTTGCAGTATTACATCATTGAAGTGAATGCCAGGCTCTCTCGCAGCTCTGCCCTGGCCAGTAAGGCCACAGGCTACCCACTGGCCTATGTAGCAGCCAAGCTAGCATTGGGCATTCCCTTGCCTGAGCTCAGGTACGTGGTGGCAGATTTCCTGTTGTAAAGAGGTATGGGAAGCTGAAGAAAAGCCTGGATTTGTGGAGAGAAGCTTACCCTTTGTGTCATTCTCTGTCCTTCTGGATCCTCCCCTCCTGGCCCCAGGAACTCTGTTACGGGAGGAACAGCAGCCTTTGAACCCAGCCTGGACTATTGTGTGGTAAAAATTCCTCGCTGGGACCTCAGCAAATTCCTGCGAGTCAGCACAAAGATTGGGAGCTCCATGAAGAGTGTTGGTAAGAATCAAGTCACAATGTCCTCCTCCTACAGAGTCCAATGGGAACCAAGAGTCTACAGTGTCATATTCCCTGGCAGCAACTTCGAAATATGATTTGTAACAGCTACTAGAGGCTAGGCGTTGTACTCAGGTTATTAAACTAATACAGTTGTCCCCTACCCCAAGTATTGGAGGTTAGACCCACACTGAGCCCTGTGTCCAGCTGGTCCTTTTTTTTTTTTTTTTTTTTTTAATATTGGCAAGCACTTAAGCCACTGAGCTATCTCCCCAGCCCTTTTTTAAATATTGGTACAGGATTTCACTGTTTCCCAGGTGATCTTGAACTTACCATCCACTGAGCTTCTTGCCCACCCTAATCCTTATTGTTCTCTGTGGAAATCTGTGCTGGAATAGACTCTGGAACCATGTGCTAGCATCAGTCCGTCTCATCACTTATTTAGCAGATGTGTACCTTAAGGTCCCCATAGCAGGAAAATGTCTTGGGTGAGAGCCCACAAGGAGTAGTGGGCAGAGCCAAAAGCTAAAAAACTAGAGTGATTCTTAGTTGCATGCTCTTTTTCATTTATCATAGGCCAGGTTGTGAAACCACCCTGCAGCTCCTCATTCTGGTGGCATTTTGCCCACAGTTTGTTGGTACAGGAGACATTTTGTTCTGTTAGTATAGATGTTTGTTTCAAGGAAACTTACTGAAGTTTTCCTAGGAACTCTTCTAAGTCCAAGTCAGCACAGTTACAGCACAGCCTTAGCCTCTATCCCTCTCTGGCACTTTGTGTCACCATCACTAAATAAAATGTTTTTTTAGCATAATGTTGATATCAGAACAGAGGTCTTTATTAAAACAAGGAGCTCTGTCAGTAAACAGGAATGGGAGAGGTGGTGATCTACTACACAGTAGTGGAGCATGCTGGGATGATTGTGCTTCTCTGTGGTGTCCCTTTAACTGCCCTAGACTGTCCTATAAATGTTTCAGCCAAGACAAGGCTGTCAACATATGAGGCCCAAGTGCCACCAACCAGCTTAGTAGATAAGAGTTTCTTGTACCACAAACTCCTACTTAGAGCAGTAGTGGCCTTTAACCAAGTCTGATATCACATAGTATTTAAAAATTGTTAGAAATTCCCACAAGACTGCCAAGTTGTTCCTTCTGGAGATGAATTTCTGTTCTATGAAATTATAATAAACATGGGAATGAAGCCATAATTGAATTATGACTACAAAAAGTAGATTGAAAATAAGACAAAGATTGATTCCTAGGTGAGACACTTAAATCTTTTACATCTATTCAAGTATTCTTGGAATGCAATCTTTTAATAACTTTTTATAACTGTGAAAAGGACATTGGCCTAGATTTGTGGGGATGGAGAAGAGTGTATCTGTGTGATACTGTGTCCTGTACCTTCCCCACTTGGCCCAGGGAACTCTGTTGCAGAAAACAGCAGGCTCTGACCCCAGCCTGGACTCCAATGTAACAAGAGTTGTGAGCTGCACAGATCCTTGAAAAATGAGAAAAGATCACTTAGCCATAACAGATCACCTGTAATCTTGTTATAGAGGTGGATTAGTTAAAAGGTTTTATGATCTCTTCACATTATAATGGATTTAAAGTCATATTCTACTTCCTTAACACTACTACAGTATCTTGGTGTTCTACAAAATTTTTTTAAGAAATGTAAATTTTAAGATTGCAAATGGAGGGGCTGGGGAGATAGCTCCGTGGCACAAGTGCCTGCCTGGCAAGTGCAGGGTCATGAGTTTGAACCTCGGTCCTGAAAGAAAGAAAAAAAAAAAAAAAAAAAGATTGCAAATGGAAAAAATACAGTTGGTAAGAAATACTTGAAACCCCTAATGGAAATGGTCAGAGGGACCTAAACAGAACTGTACAAACACACACACACACACACACACACACACATACACGCACACGCACACGCACATGCACACAGTCACTAACAATAAAAACTAGAAAAAAATTTCTCATGAGTAGAAATCTAGTTAAAATGAAATAGTCTTTTTATTAATGAAAATCGTATAAAGTGATTATAACCACTGCTTAGAAGATTGCTTAAACTTGCACTTTGTATTATAAGGCACAAACTTGTATGTAGTATTTACCAATAGTCACAGAATGGTTTGCCTCACCTGTTATGCTTGGCATTTCTAGAAATTTATTCTAGGGAGAACATCCAAACCACAGAAAATACCACAGCCTCACCTGATAATGAGCAGCATTTATAAGCTAAATATCCCCTAGTAAAATTGGCAGTGAAACTGTGGCCATCACATAGGAATTAAGCAGTGTTCATGTAAGGTCATTGGGCAACATGAATAAGAGCTTAGATGAGGAAAAAGGCAGGATGTAAGTGGTGTGCACACTATAATCATGTGTAAAACATACATACAAAATGTGCCCAGAAAAAAAGAAAACGTTTTTTTTAAATTATCTTAGGATGCTTTAAAAAAACAATGTGATTATCTAATTTTCTCAACATTTTAAGGTCTAAAGCAGTAGTTCTCACCCTTTTTAATGCCGTGACCCTGCAATACAGTTCCTCATGTTGTGGTGACCCCAAACCAAAAAATAATTTTGGTGGCTACTTCAGAATTTTTATTTTATTTTGTTTCTTTCTTGTTTCAGACTTTTGTTTATTTATTTATTTTTATGGCTGGCTCAGCCTGCCCTAAGGGCAGGGCTGGCGCAGTATGTGGTGCCAGGGATCGAACCGCGGTCCCTCCAGCTGCCCAAGCTTTCCCAAGCAGGCACTTTAGACCACTGAGCCATCCTTCTGGGCCCCTTGGTGGCTACTTCAAAACTATAATTTTGCTACAGTTATGACTCGGAATGTAAATACCTGATATGTATTATGTATTCTCATTGCTACAAATTAAACATAGTTTAAACATAGTGATTAATCACAAAAACAATATTTAATTATATGTGGAGAAATATTTTTTACTGATTCCAATAGATAACATTTCACCATGGCATAGCATGGTATGTATTTTCTGATGGCTTTAGGTGACCCCTGTGTTTGGGTTGTTCGGCCCCCACCGGGGTCGCAACTCACAGGTTGAGAACCGCTGGTCTAAAGGATGAGGCAGATTCTAGGTAATGTCATCACATTGTGACTAAAACAGGCCTTTAAACTAGATAGCTTTTAGTGGATCACGCCACTGTGATAAATGAACTGTTTCAGTATCCACCATACCCATTTTAGGTATGTTGGTTCCATAAAACTAAGCATAGAGGCTGTATCAACCTGTGAAAATGGTGGGGAGAAGAACTGTGAGTTTTAGACTTCTTAATAGCAAGAGACACCATACATCCACCACAATGGGTCTTTCTTTGCAAGCCTGCAGAGGTTTGGTCATAACAATGTGGGCAAACCATACCATACCACCCCCACCACATCTCGGCTTTCCCTCTTCCTTCAGGTGAGGTTATGGGCATAGGACGCTCGTTTGAGGAAGCCTTCCAGAAGGCCCTGCGCATGGTGGATGAGAACTGTGTGGGCTTTGACCACACAGTGAAACCAGTTAGTGACATGGTAAGCAGCTCCCTCTATGGCAGCATCCCCAATGTCCCCCATGCTCCACTGCCCCCCTGGCAGTGAGCTTATTAACTGTAACAGTGGTAGCAGTCATCATGGGACATTTGCTGTTTTCACTTCACTGGAGGTTTTGAGGCATTTGATCATTCATTATAATATAGTTATTAAGATTTGTTTTTATAAATGAGAGTATTAAAAAAAGCTCATGGCCATGTAGCTAGTGACAGACAGGCAGAGCCAGAATCTGTATCCAGGTTTTTGTAATGTGAGGTTATGCTGTGGGTACAGCCTCCCTCTCTTAACAGTCCTACATTCAAGCCCTTGGGCTCACACTGCAGTAGATTTGGTTTTACTATGGTGATCAGGTGGAGTCTTGCTATGTTGCCCACGCTGATGTGTGCCTCAGCCTCCCAAGTAGGTGAGACTACAGGCACGTATGACCACATCCAGCTGGTTGGGAATGTTTTGCTTAACATCCGCTTTTCCTACCGTGGCCCAGTTCCATGTTCATCTGTCTGCACCATCTCTGTCAGGAGTTGGAGACACCAACAGATAAGCGGATCTTCGTAGTGGCTGCTGCTCTGTGGGCAGGTTACTCGGTAGACCGCCTGTATGAGCTCACACGCATTGACCGCTGGTTCCTGCACAGAATGAAGCGCATTGTCACTCATGCCCAGCTCCTGGAGCAACACCGTGGGCAGCCTTTGCCCCCAGACCTGCTGTACCAGGCCAAGCGCCTTGGCTTCTCAGACAAGCAGATCGCCCTTGCAGTGCTAAGGTCAGAGATGGTGATGAGGCCCCAGGCTGGGAGGTTTGTTTTGCCTGGGTGGAGAGCTTTGGGGACTTCCAACCCATATTCCTGCAAAATTTTCTCTTTAATCCCATCCTGAGCCTCCAGCTCTCTATCAGGTACCCCACTCCTAGAACCTGAGTTTTTGACCCTTCTCCTTTAGCACAGAGCTGGCTGTTCGCAAGCTGCGTCAGGAACTGGGGATCTGCCCAGTGGTGAAGCAGATTGACACAGTTGCAGCTGAGTGGCCAGCCCAGACGAACTACCTGTACCTGACCTACTGGGGCAACACCCACGACCTCCCATTTCAGACAACTCATGTCATGGTCCTTGGCTCTGGTGTTTACCGCATCGGCTCCAGCGTTGAGTTTGACTGGTGTGCTGTCAGCTGCATCCAGCAGCTCCGCAAGGTCTAGGAGCTCATCTTCCATACCAGCCTCATTCTGGCAATTGCAGGCTTTTCCAGTTATTTATTTTTTTATTTTATTTTATTCTATTTTATTTTATTTTATTTTATTTTATTTTATTTTATTTTTGTGGCCTGCTCAGCCTACCTTGGGGGTGGGGCTGGCACAGCATGTGGGGCTGGGGATTAAACCATGGTCCCCAAATACTTGCCTAAGCAGGCACTTTAGACCGCTGAGCTATCTTACTAGCCCCTCTCCCAGTTAATTGCTACATCTTACTGTGGGTTGCCAGGAGGGCTTCTTTGGCCCCACACATTGCCTGAGTCTTCTCAACACTCAGCCTCCTTTTCCCCCAACGTAGCTGTTACTGATTATCACAGGAAATGGGATACTTGGCACACTGCAGTGGGGACTTCAGCTTACTTTGCTCATAGTCTTCCTGCCTCCTTCTCCTTCACCTTTTCCTCCTCCTTCTCCTCCTCCTCCTCTTTTTAAATATTTATTTCATTTTATTTTTTAAATTTTATTTCATTTTTAAAAAAATATTGCGTTTTATTTATTTTTTTATTATGGCCGGGTCAGCCTGCCCGGGGGTGGGGCTGACACAGCATATGTTGTTAGGGATTGAACTGCCATCCCTGTGGTTGCCTAAGCTTTCCTAAGCAGGCCTTTTAGACCTCTGAGCCATCTCACTCTTCCTGCCTTCTAATTGCTAACTGAATATCCTTCCTATGGCAGATGGGGTATAAGACCATCATGGTGAATTATAATCCAGAGACAGTCAGTACTGACTATGACATGTGTGACCGACTATACTTTGATGAGATCTCCTTTGAGGTGAGCGGGATGAGGGCAGGCGCTGGGTGGCCCAAGATTGTTCGGCAGTTGGTGGGGCTGAGGGAAGCAGTAAGCAAGAAGGCTCAACTTGAGGATTTGGTTGTCACCATTCATTTATGCCCTGCTTTACAGGTGGTGATGGACATCTATGAGCTGGAGAATCCTGAAGGTGTGATCCTGTCCATGGGTGGACAGCTGCCCAACAACATGGCCATGGCTTTGCATCGGCAGCAGTGCCGGGTGCTGGGGACCTCACCTGAAGCCATTGACTCTGCTGAGAACCGATTCAAGTTCTCCCGGCTCCTTGATACCATTGGCATCAGCCAGCCTCAATGGAGGGAGCTTAGTGACCTAGAGGTGGGTGGGTGTGGCCAGTGGGGGTGGAGGCTGGATAGTGCTCGTAGATGAGTATCACCAGCCCCATCAAGCTCTCTCCTTCCCTGCCCTAGTCTGCTCGCCAGTTCTGCCAGGATGTGGGATACCCCTGTGTGGTGCGCCCCTCCTATGTGCTGAGTGGTGCTGCGATGAATGTGGCCTACACTGATGGGGACCTGGAACGGTTCCTGAGCAGTGCAGCAGCCGTTTCCAAGGAGCACCCCGTGGTCATCTCCAAGTTCATCCAGGAGGCCAAGGTGAGATACTGCAAAGAAATCCATAAGGGCAGCCCCCCAGCTCCAGTGGAGACTTCCCTGCTTTTCCTGCAGAATCATAAACACTTTGCTTCCCAGCACTTGGGAGGCTGAGGCAGGAGGATGGGTGCAAGTTCGAGACCAGCCTGAGCTACAGAAATGAGCTCAAGGCCAGCCTGAACTGCATAGCGAGACCCTGTCTCAAAAAGACAAAAAACTACAGTGCAGTGTAGTGGGAAGGGTGAGTTGTGGCGGGCTGTTAGAGGACAGGGGCCTCCTAGAGGAAGACCAAGTGGGAGGAGAAAGCAGACTTTGCCCTATGTCACGCACACTGCCTGTGTCTGCCACCAGGAGATTGATGTGGATGCTGTCGCCAGTGACGGTGTGGTAGCTGCCATTGCTATCTCTGAGCATGTGGAGAACGCAGGTGTGCATTCAGGCGACGCCACACTGGTTACCCCCCCGCAAGACATCACCGCCAAAACCCTAGAGCGGATCAAAGCCATCGTACATGCTGTGGGCCAGGAGCTGCAGGTCACGGGACCCTTCAACCTGCAGCTCATTGCCAAGGTAATAAGGTGAAAGGAGGGACAGAAAAGCAGGGCTCCTCCACATCCTGTGCTAGCCTCAGTTCCAGGAAGTCCTGTGGTGTCTCCCACACTCATTTACGTGGACATCAGCTGGAGGGAAAGGGTCGTAGCTCCAGTCTGCAATGTGATCAGGGTTTACTGCAGTTGCCCGAGTTGATTGTGCTCAGAATGGAGAGTGGAAGAATCCATGGAGTAATGTTAGCAGGCCTACCCTGCACACGGCCTGATGTAATCCTTCTTTGCCCCAGGATGATCAGCTGAAAGTTATTGAATGCAACGTGCGTGTCTCTCGCTCCTTCCCCTTTGTCTCCAAAACACTAGGTGTTGACCTAGTAGCCTTGGCCACACGAATCATCATGGGGGAAAAGGTAGAACACGTGGGGCTCATGGCTGGCTCTGGAATCGTGGGGGTAAAGGTAAGGGGGATTGAAACCCTTGGGTTTAGAAGGTAAATAGGGAGAGAGCAGTTAGCAGACAAACCAGCACTACACAAGGCCTTACTGGACCAGAGAGTAATAAGATAGTCTTTGTCTCTTAGAAGTTTACCACTAAGGATCAGAAGGCAAGAGAAGTCTGGTCCCAAAGTAGCTCTGATATGAAATAGTCTGATAAACAATCATGATCAAGGTATATGTCAGATGCTCAGGGAGCTTAAAGACAATGCTGCTTACAGAATGGAATGCTTGGGAGAGGGGCACTGTTTGAACTGAGGAGTCTCAAGGATGGTTAGGGTTGTTTTCGTTGTGGTTGGGATTGGGGTTTGGGTTTTTCTGTTTGTAAAAAGTTTGTTGGTGTTCTCTTTTGTTTTGGGAATGAGACTCGGGGCCTCCTGCGTGCTAGGCAAGTGCCCTACCATTGAACTATACTCTCAGCCCAGACAGAGGTCAGGATTTTGATTGGTAGAGCTTGATGGGAAAGCATTCCAAGGCCAAGGCCTGAAACAGCAATAGTTTGGGAAATAGTATGGCCCGTGTAGAATGACAATAGCAGCAAGGGGCAGCCCTGCTGTATAAGTGGAGTAAAGAGAGGGGACCATGCCTGCGCCTCCATCTGACACCTTGGTTTCTTTCTGTCCTTGCTCAGGTGCCTCAGTTCTCCTTCTCCCGCCTGGCGGGTGCTGATGTGGTGTTGGGTGTGGAGATGACCAGTACTGGGGAGGTGGCCTGTTTTGGAGAGAGCCGCTGTGAGGCCTATCTCAAAGCCATGCTAAGCACTGGTTTTAAGATCCCCAAGAAGAACATCTTGTTGACCATTGGCAGCTATAAGGTACCAGTGTTGGATAGGGCTCTGGGAAGGAGGTTGCTAGATGACCTTGACTCCCTGGACTACTGCCCTAGGAGTAGAAGACAAAAACACACCCTCTTTGGCCCTCTGCCTGCTTTCAGAACAAAAGTGAGCTGCTTCCTACTGTGCGGCTGCTGGAGAGTCTGGGCTATAGCCTCTACGCCAGTCTAGGCACAGCTGACTTCTACACTGAGCATGGTGTCAAGGTACAGCTCCAGCAGCTTCATACTGCCCCGGGGCCCTGCTTGTGTGGTTATGTTGTGGTAATAGTAGTATGTGTGGTTTGTGTGAAACAAGGGTGTACAGAGAAAAGTTCCTGATCTTGTCTGTGTGTACATGCCGCTCCTGATCCTTAGTAACCTATCTTACTCCACATAGTGGAAATACTTCTCCTGTCCTGAACGTGTACCTTGCCAAAAGCAGAGACAGGTCTGGTCCACAGTCTGTGGGTCCTCAGTCTTCTTTCTCACCATGGTCAGCACCCTTCCCTTGAGACTGACCTCCCTGGTCTGCCAGGTTCGAGTTGGTCTAACATTGGTTCTGGGCCCACAGGTAACTGCTGTAGACTGGCATTTTGAGGAGGCAGTAGATGGTGAGTGCCCCCCACAACGGAGCATCTTGGAGCAGCTGGCAGAGAATCATTTTGAGCTAGTGATTAACCTGTCAATGCGCGGAGCTGGAGGCCGGCGTCTCTCTTCCTTTGTAACCAAGGGCTACCGTACTCGGCGCCTGGCCGCTGACTTCTCTGTACCTCTCATCATTGATATCAAGTGCACCAAACTCTTTGTGGAGGTAACCAGGGCCCTGCTGCTGTATAGCAGGAAAAGCCATGAGAGAGCTGTGCTAGTGATAAAGCGCTGTGGCTACAGAAAGGGAGAAGGTGGGAAAGAGGGAGGCTGGCTCCCCTTACTTCAACCCTGACTGCCTCCTCCTTACAGGCTTTAGGCCAGATTGGGCCAACCCCTCCTTTGAAGGTACATGTTGACTGCATGACCTCCCAGAAGCTTGTGCGGCTTCCTGGTGAGTACATCACAGGGGATGCTGGTAGCAGCTGGTGCAGAGCCCCGGGGATAAAAGTAGGGTGGCACCTCTTCTCCATGCCACACTGCACAGACCTTGAGGGCCCTGGAATCTCTGTCTCTGTTCTTCATTTCTCAGCCTGTGGTCCCCTAGGCTGAAGGACTTGTTTCAGGTGTTACTAATTTTCCCACTGTCCCAATAGACTTTGTGTCCCTCCTGTCTTCCTGCTAATCTTGGTACCTGTGTTCTCCCAGGATTAATTGACATCCATGTGCACCTGAGGGAGCCAGGTGGCACACACAAGGAGGACTTCTCCTCAGGTACAGCCGCCGCCCTGGCTGGGGGTGTCACCATGGTGTGTGCCATGCCTAACACCCGGCCTCCCATCATTGATGCCCCTGCACTGGCCCTGGCCCAGAAGGTGAGCTACTGTATCCCTGCCTTCCCAAGCCCTTTGCCCTCCATCCAGACCACTGGCACCAGGCTGGTATGGTGCTAATGAGCACTTCCTTGTGTGTCCTCTCTAGCTAGCAGAAGCTGGTGCCCGCTGTGACTATGCCCTGTTCCTTGGGGCCTCGTCTGAAAACGCAGGGTCCCTGGGCGCTGTGGCTGGGTCTGCAGCAGGGCTGAAGCTCTACCTCAATGAGACCTTTTCAGAGCTGCGTCTGGACAGTGTGGCCCAGTGGATGGAGGTAGGCCTGTGCTGAGGCAGGAGGCTGTCCAATTGTGGTTGACCTACAAGAGAACTCGCAGGTTGCCCAGGACACTGACTCTGATGAGCCTGCAGGATCTGAGGGGCTGCACACCCCTCAAGCTAGCCTTCTTCCCCGCAGCACTTTGAGACGTGGCCATCCCACCTTCCCATTGTGGCTCACGCAGAGCGGCAGAGTGTCGCCGCCATCCTCATGGTGGCTCAGTTGATGCAACGCTCAGTGCACATATGTCACGTGGCACGGAAAGAGGAGGTGAGAGTGCACCAGAGGTCCTGGGGCTGCTGCCACTTTCCATGGAACACCAAGGTCAGAGTGGTCCTTCAGGACAGGAAAGAGTGAAGGAGAGCCTACCTAGAGCTAGTTCCCTTGGCATGTTGGCCCATAGCACTGTGAAAGGTGATGATGACCATGGGAACTTCATGGGGTAGGACATAATAGGGCCCTCCCTTATCTCGCTCTCTCCCAAGATTCTGCTGATCAAAGCTGCAAAGGCACAGGGGCTACCAGTGACCTGTGAAGTGGCACCCCATCACCTGTTCCTGAGTCGAGAGGACTTGGAGCGCCTGGGGCCTGGGAAGGGGCAGGTCCGGCCTGAGCTTGGCTCCCACCAGGATGTGGAGGCCCTCTGGGAAAACATGGCCACCATTGACTGCTTTGCTTCAGACCATGGTGAGAGCTGGCATGCACTTCCTTGGCCCTGCTCAAGCTGTAGTCAGTCCAGTCCTAGCAAAAAAGCCAAAGCCCAACCAAAACTAGGGGCTCTACAGGGATGGGTTTGAATCTGTGAGAAAGCAGCCTCTAATTTGGTGCCAGCTGATGATAGGTTCTCCAGACGGGTTCAAACAATGAATGGGCAGATGAATTTTAAAGGGGCAGAGCTGTGGGCCCCATAGGAGGGCAGTTATAACCCCCCCTCCCAATTTCCAGAAAAATGAGTATCAGGGTTGTCGTTAGTGGGTGCAGCAAGGTGGCTAGAGGTGTGTGACTCCCCAGGGTGGGAGGTGGCTGGTTTCCCTGGACCAGTGAGGATAACGGCTGTTTTTATCCCAGCCCCCCACACCCTGGAGGAGAAGTGTGGGGCCCAGCCTCCGCCTGGCTTCCCAGGGCTAGAGACCATGCTACCGCTGCTGCTGACAGCTGTGAGTGAGGGCCGGCTCAGTCTGGATGACCTGTTGCAGCGGCTGCACCACAATCCTCGGCAGATCTTCCACCTTCCACCACAGGAGGACACCTATGTGGAGGTGGGGGAGAAAGCCTGGGTAGGAACACTCCAGCCACCAGGTCTTTCTCTGAGGTGTAACCTGTAACCCTCTGCCAGGTGGATCTGGAGCACGAGTGGACAATCCCCAGCCACATGCCCTTCTCCAAGGCCCACTGGACACCCTTTGAGGGGCAGAAGGTGAAGGGCACTGTCCGCCGAGTGGTCCTGCGGGGAGAGGTTGCTTATATTGACGGACAGGTATGCATGTGGCCTCTGCCTGATGTCAGTGTGACTTCTTTCCACATCATTTTTACTTTCTTCCCTGCCTGTCACATGTACACGGTCCCTTTCCTCTTCTGGCTGCCTTCTGTCCCTAGCAACACATGTGCTTCTTCTGGGTGTCCAGCCCTTTAGGAGCCTGGCTGCTCTCATGCCCCTGTCTTCTCTCTTCAGGTGCTGGTGCCTCCAGGTTATGGACAGGATGTGCGGAAGTGGCCTCAAGGAGCTGTTCCCCAGCCCCTACCCTCTGCCCCTGCCACCAGTGAGATGACCACGGTATCCATACTGCTTCTGACCTGAGCCTTGTGGATTGGGCTTAGGATATCCCCAGGGCAGCAACAACATTTTGATTATTTTTTCACTGGTGATTCATGGGCCAGAAGGCTCTGCACCTGAGGGTTAAAACCCCACTACCAGCTGGGCATGGTCGCACCTGCTTGTAATCCCAGCACTTGGAGAGGCTGAGGCATGAGGATTGCTATGAGTTTGAGGCTAGCCTGTCTACATCAGTGATTTAAGGGGCCAGGGAGATAGCTCCGTGGCACAAGTGCCTGCCTGGCAAGTGCAAGATCATGAGTTTGAACCCCGGTCCCACAAAAACAAAAGTCAGTTAAAAACCAAGCCAGTCTATACAACATGTCCCTGCTAAAAAAAAAAAAAAAAATTTCCACCTGTCTTTGACACTGTGCCAGAGAGCCAGCTGTCAGCATAAGAGGCCACCTCTGAGGTCTCAGCTCCCTGATAGTCCAGCTGGAGCTCTTTCTGAGCGCCCTGTCATGAGGCCTCTTGCTGGCTGCTGACAACACTTGAGAAGGGTGGTGCTGAGAAGAGAGGATGAAGAGCAGCCTCTGTGTGCACAAGTAGCTCTTGGCTTTTCCTAAGGAACTTGGTGGGCAGGGGGGTGGGGGTAGGTCAGTTACTTTACAATACCCTGGGCCAACATTGCTGTTTCAGACACCAGAGAGGCCACGCCGGGGTATCCCAGGACTTCCTGATAGCCGCTTCCACCTACCACCCCGGATCCACCGAGCCTCTGACCCAGGCCTGCCAGGTAAGAGAGGTCAAGCTCCTCCGAGGGGTCCTCATCTACCATTGTCAGCATAAGGACTCAGTTGCCCACAAACTGACTCGACCCCTCCTCCCAGCACTCTAGTGTCCACTTACCTTGTCCTTCTCTTCATACCTTCATCATAGTCTGATCTGCTGTACTCTTCTTTGCCTAAGTAAATCACTGCGGCCTGAGGTAAACACCTGCAGCATGTTTTCACAGTCCTCTCTTTTTGTGGGCAGCTGTGTTCCTCCGCCCAGGAGCTGGGATCTCGTGGGGCAGCAGAATGAGGGGTAAATTCCGGTTGCTGATTGGCGTGAACCTGGCTGTTCCTCTGCCTAGGATCCCCATGGCAGCTGGGAAGGGCCAGGGGTGGGCGGCACTGTTCCCACACAGCCCCACAGGGTGTCTTAGGGGTGTCCCAGAGCTGCTGCCTCCTTCCTGCCCACCTCTAACCCACTGTAGCTACTGTGGTGTGAAGTGGTTTAACACAGGCACTGTGAGTGGAGTTCCTGGGAGAGTGAGGCTGTCCACACAGCAGCCACAAATGCACATTCATCGTCCTTCCCTGTTTGCAGCTGAGGAGCCCAAGGAGAAAGCCTCTCGCAAGGCAGCCGAGCAAGGTGAAAAGTTCTACCCTATTGTACATAGATACCTTGCAGACCATGACGGCCCGGCCTGCACAGGGAGACCCTCTTACCAGTCTGTTCTACCATGTCCCTCACTACAGAGCTGACAGGAACCCCAGACAGCACCTACTACCCTCCACCACCAGTACCGAGACAGGCATCACCCCAGAACCTGGGGGCCACTGGCCTGCTGCACCCCCAGACCTCACCTCTGCTGCACTCCTTAGTGGGCCAACATATCCTGTCCGTAGAGCAGTTCACCAAAGATCAGGTGCCTGGGAAGGAGGGTGGGGACACTCAGAGCTTTGAGAATTTGGAAAGTTGGGGCCAGAACCCCCAGGGGTTACTCATTGCTTTTCCTGCTAACTTGGAGTCTTCTGTAGATGTCCCACCTGTTCAATGTGGCACACACACTGCGGATGACAGTCCAGAAAGAGCGGAGCCTTGATATCCTCAAGGTCAGGGTTGGGCTATGGGGATGAGGGTGCTGGCCATTTCCTGCCCTTGCTATCAAGTCCTCTTGCACGCCCATATTCTGCATTGCCAGCTGCTCTGTCTGCTCTGGAAGGTCCTGCTGCTCTGCACCCATCCCTATAGTTCCCTTGCAGTGGTATTCAGCTAACATGCAGGTCTGAGCCCATCTATGGGGTCATCTAAGATGCCAGGTCAGTGTCAGGATAGGTGATTTTTCCTGCTTTGCCAGGTCATTCACACTGGCTTTTTGGAGGCAGGTCTTTAGCTGAGTTCTGGCACTAGAAGTGACAAGGCTCTGACAGCTCACCAGGGAGGTTTTGGGTGAGAAGGCACATTGCAGCAACCCTGGTGTAAGCTGAGGAGGTGAGTGCCACCTATGATCACATGCACCTTCCATGTGGCCTCTGCAGGGCAAGGTCATGGCTTCCATGTTCTATGAAGTAAGCACTCGGACCAGCAGCTCCTTTGCAGCGGCCATGGCCCGGCTAGGGGGCTCTGTGCTCAGCTTCTCGGAAGCTACATCCTCTGTCCAGAAGGGCGAGTCCCTGGCTGACTCCGTGCAGACCATGAGCTGCTACGCCGATGTGGTGGTGCTCCGGCACCCGCAGCCTGGAGCAGTGGAGGTAAGGCTGACCTGTGTGCTGAGATGGGTCAATGAGGCTGTACCTGGGACCTACATGTTCTTGAGCCACAGGGATGTGAGGACCATGAAGGGAGGGAGAGGGGACCTCTGAGCTGAAAGAGGCAGGATTCTCCTTCCCCGTCCCCTTTCCCACAGCTGGCATCCAAGCACTGCCGGAAGCCAGTGATCAATGCTGGGGATGGGGTTGGAGAACACCCCACACAGGCTCTGCTGGATATTTTCACCATCCGGGAGGAACTGGGGACTGTTAATGGCATGACGGTGAGGACAGTGGTGGGGATGGGAGCCCTGCTGGAGAGGAAAGCAGGAAGTGATTTTTCTAGTCTGGGATGTGCTGCATGCAGAAGGCCCATGTCCTAGGTCCCAGGGTTTTAGGAGGAGAGGGGAGAACCCGTAGTGACTGGGTTCCTTCCCAGATCACCATGGTGGGAGACCTGAAGCATGGACGCACAGTACACTCCTTGGCCCGTCTGCTCACCCTGTACCGAGTCAGCCTGCGCTATGTGGCACCCCCTAGCCTGCGTATGCCACCGAATGTGTGGGACTACGTAGCCTCCAGGGGAATCAAGCAGGTGAGACTCAGCAGGCCCTGGCCCAGATTAAGGGACTTGGCTTGGGTGGTCCACGGATCCCAGTGCACATTCACCTCGGCCCTACCTCCCCACCAGGAGGAGTTTGAGAGCATCGAGGAGGCACTGCCCGACACTGATGTGCTATACATGACTCGAATCCAGAAGGAGCGCTTTGGCTCTGCCCAAGAATATGAATCAGTGAGTGCCAAGGAAGAAGCCAGAACTGGAACCAGGCATCCAGATGAGAGGGCAGGGAGGCAGGCATGGGCTGAGGTCCTATGGTTGCCATAGCTCTGTGTGGGTGTGGAGGGGAGCTCTGGAGCTCCCAGAGTATGCCCTCTAGCTACTCTGCTGAGCTGCTCTGCAGCGCTAACAGGGACCCCGTCTGCCTTGCAGTGCTTTGGTCAGTTCATCCTCACCCCCCACATCATGACTCGGGCCAAGGAGAAGATGGTAGTGATGCACCCTATGCCCCGTGTCAATGAGATAAGGTGATGGCCATCAGAAGTGGGGGCTGCCTAGGGCTGACTATGGGAGGAGGGCCTCAGTCCTGACTAGGCCATCCTAGGTGGGTAGTAACAGTGTCCCTTCCCTTGTAGTGTGGAGGTGGACTCGGACCCCCGAGCAGCCTACTTCCGCCAGGCTGAGAACGGCATGTACATCCGCATGGCTTTGTTAGCCACAGTCCTGGGCTCAGCTTCCTCAGCCTCTTCTCTTCAGGCCCAGCTGCTGGGCAAGGAAACCCAGTGCCCCCAACGGGGCCAGCACCCTTAGCAGCAGATGCTTGGGACATCCAAATAGCTCACAATGTGAGGACTATGCTTCAGGTTCTAGACTGGAACTTGCCAGTATGAAGGTGTGACCTCAAGATACTGGGGCTCCACTGTTCTTCTTACACTCAGATCTGTACAGTTACTTTTCTACTGACTAATAAACAGCTGTGCTGCCTCTGTTCCTGCTTCCTCACAAGTACCATGGACTTGTATGGAGGATGAGTGGGATGGGGCTCTTGATCAGCCTTCCCAGGACTACAGTGCCATAGCCTCCATGCTGGTACTAGTGTGGCTGTGGGTGCTTCCAAGTCGTGTATTTCACCAGCTCTAGAGCTGACCTGGGAACTCTGGTGTGTGTCTGGTCTACCTCCTCAGAGTCCATTCAGTCCTCATCAGTGGCTTTTTGGTCTTCCTGTGGAGGGTTGGGTGGGGGTGATGCTCAGGGTGTGGTGGTCTACACTGCTTGCAATCTGATGAGGTTCATGTCTTTACTCTTCCCTCTTTCTGGTTAGTCTTGTCCTGCAGTAGCAGGGCCACAAGTGTTCACCTTGGAAGGCTCTGAGAATATCAGAGGACCTCTTGGTAAGCTCAGCTATCTATAGATGGGGCGGCTCCCTGTCCCCTGAACTCTGGTTAAACGATGTTAGAGAAATCTTACTTCTTGTTCCCCCAGACTAACTTGGCACACTGGGTCCAACGCACCACATGACATAGGAGTACAGGATAAACAAGGTCTATCTTACCCTTGAATTTTAGCTTTGGGTTGAGGGCTTCTGGTGACTGCACATTTGCACCATTCAAGAAGAACCTGCTTACCCGTGGCTGGCATGTTAAAGAGGTGGAAGATAGGAAGAACCTCGATTTTGAAAACTTGGTCTACATGGAAAGTTTTAGAACTGATTGGAGCCAGGCGTGGTGGCGCACGCCTGTAATCCCAGCACTCGGGAGGCTGAGGCAGGAGGATCGGTGCGAGTTCGAGACCAGCCTGAGCTACAAAAGTAAGCTCAAGGCCAGCCTCAACTGCATAACGAGACCCTGTCTCAAAAAGACCAAAAAAAAAAAAGAACTGATTGGATCTTGTAGAGTGTCAGACTCTGCTTATGCTATTTGCATATGCCATTATTTTCCTAAGTATTGTCAAGTACTTTAGAATCTGTCACACAGATTCCTGTGGAATGCAAAGCCTGGTCCCCAAGTGGAAGCAGTGCTTGCTGCCAGGCAGCAGTTTCTCAGTTGCTAAGTGGTGGGAGGTGTTCCTGCCCTGTGCCTTTCTTTGGCTTTCCTAATCATAACACAGCTCTGAGTTGAATAAGATTTTCCCTACAACCAGAAATTAAGTCTCATTACATTGGGAAGTAAAATAAAAGAAGTTATTAGCAGAAAGCACAAACAGCTCTTTAATACAAAATACCCATGTCAAGCCCATTCCACATCGAGTGAGAAGCAGTCTGTACTCTGAGGGATTGTCATTAACCATGAGGTCATCTCCTAGTCTTACCTTCCAAGATACTCCATGTTGAAAGGATTTGGTCTATTTTTTCAAAACAAATACTAACATTCCTTTCAATACTTATTTTGGATGAACGCTTTCAATCCCTGATACAGCCTTTCCTCTAGTCCCCCAGAAGTCTGGCCAACATTTTCCTATCACTGCAGAGGTGTTTGCCAAGGCAGTTAATCCTAGTGAGAGAAAACTTCTTTGAAGTAGGTGTCTTGGAGCTTTGCCACCTGCATGCTAGTCCCAGCTTTGGCCACTGGCTGCAACTGGGCAGTTTACGGTACATTAATACTTTTGAGTTGGAAGTTCCAGTGTAAATTTGGCAGGTATCCCAGAGATGTAGGAACACTGGCTGGGGGTATAAGAGCGAGCACTGGATGACATGAGAGGTGAGTTAGGAAGGTATGGAAGTAAGCAGAGATAGTGGCTGACAAGGTCTACATTATCAGAAGGAAAGGGATATCTTGAAAAATAAAGAGCAAAGAGAAATGACTCCATGATATGGGCCCTTGGAGTAAATGGACTGGCTTTGTCCATTTTTCATTTCCAAAACAAAATACTGAGGCTGGATAATTAGGGAATTTTACTTAAGCTCTCAATGGCCTACACTCTGGTGATGGCCTTGCTAGCAGAGCCCCAGGGTGGCACAGGCATCTTATGGTAAAAGACAAAGTAGTTGGGGCATGGTGGCTACTAAGGATGAGGCAAGACCACAAATTCAAGCCTCACAAGACTATTCCAAAGGGGTGTGAGTCTGCTCAATCCCTAGTACAAAAAGTCTGATCTGTATAAACCCACCCAGATTTAGTCACAGAGGGACCACTGCTCCTAAAGGTTGCCAGTAAACAGAGATTTAAGTCTCTGCTCTTTTCATACCTCATGAGGGTGGAATTTTAACATGTAAACTGTTAAGAGACAACATGTCCAATCCATAGCAAGGCAGCTGAGCGTGGTGGTGCACACCTGTAATCCCAGCACTCGGGAGGCTGAGGCAGGAGGATTTTTGTGAGATTGAAGCCAGCCTGAACTGCATGGTGAGACTGTCTCAAAAGGACAAAAAACAACATAGCAAGGACTGATGGAAACAGCCCAGAGAGCTGGTGTGGGCTAGAAGATGATGAATTCTGCTTGGGCTTGATACTTGCCTACTACTGTAGGCTAGTTCTGCAGGCAGGTCTGGAACACTGTGGCAGGTGAATTTGCAGCGTATGAATGTGACAAGAGCCAGGAGAACAGGAGCCTTGGGCACTGGTGAATCCCAAGTACCCCATGGAGCACATGATGGGTGGCCATGCATACAGATATCTGAAGGCTTTTGAATGTCTGCATCTGTCAGCTCACTGAGTTGGGGAGTAAGGGCCCATATGCAGAGGTCTAGAAAATCTTGGTGGTCTGCTGTCACTAAAGGAGGAACTGTTTATTTTCAGAGATTTCAGTCCATGATGTACTGCTTCCCTTACTGAGCCTGAGGCAAAAGAATATCATGGCAGAAACACATGGCTTGGGACAAGCCAGCCCCCAAGGTCACAGCCCCATGATCTACTTGCATCAACTAGACCCTATCTTCTAAATTCCCATCACCTGCTAATAATGCCATCAAATTATCGCTTTTTTAAAAATGTATTTGGTGCAGGATCTCATTATGCAGCTTGGACACACAATGATCCTCTCAGCCTTCTAAGGCTGGGATTACAGCCATGTGCCACCATACCTGGTCTCAAGTGGCCAGCTCGGGTGGGACTAGAGTGGCATGTGGTGCCAGGGATTAAACCTTGGCCCCTGTGCTTGCCTAAGCAGGCACTTAGTTCAATGAGCTATCTTGCCAACCCTCAAATTATCAGTCTATTAGTAGATTGATAGACCCTCCTTGTGGTCCAATCACCTAAAAGCTCTACCTCTGAACACCGTTTTTTAAGAGATACTCTAACCATAATAAGCCTGACTCAAAGCATAGGAAAAGGGTGGGCATGGTGCCACACATTGGGAATTCCAGCACTTGGGAGGAGGCAGGAGGACCACTAAAAGTTCAAGGCCATCCTGCGCCATCAAGGCCAGCATGAACTGCATAATAAAACCATCTAAAAAAAAAAAAAAAATCATAGGGCAAGGACTCAAGATAGTCTCCCAAGACACCCAAGCTCCATGTGTAAGGGGTTGGAGATATTGTCAGATCCTGTATGCCCTGTATCTGGCCAAGAGAGAGAAGGAAGGCTGAGGCAAGGGTCAGTTGTCCTTCAGATGCCATGGGAAAGGCAGGCACCACATCTTGAGTAACTGAGGTACTGTAAGGAGGCTGAGGTCATCTATCCAGAGCCAAGAAGAAAGAAGGCATGGGGACTGGGACCTGACAGTGCTTGAAAAGGTTAGGAAAAAAAAAAAAAAAAGAAAGAAAAGGTTAGAAAAACTAGAATGAATCTATAGAAGAGCAGTAGAAGGGCCTCGAAGATTGGAGTCAGACCTGGAGAGGCAGTGATGGGGTCGAGGAAGCAGTGTATCAGCCACTGTACAGGACCTTGCAGTACAAATACTGCCTCCTTGAGAGGCGAATGCCCAGATGCCATCAAATGCTTCTGCACATGAGCCAGGGGAGGTCAGCATGTGAGAAATGTTTGGCCAGCATATGGGATCTGGGGACAAAGGGAATTCTGTTTTGGTTTTTTTTTTTGGTCTTTTTGAGACAGGGTCTCACTATGCAGTTCAAGCTGGCCTTGAGTTCACTGTTGTAGCCCAGGCTGTTCTCAAACTCGCACTGATCCTCCTGCCTCAGCCTCCCAAGTGCTGGGATTACAGGCATGAGCTACCACGCCCAGCAACAAAGGGAATTCTAGGGCTTGGTGTTGGCCTGGAAGCATGGGATGGGCCATCAGGCCATTGACTCTGTCGATCTGTTCACCATCACTCCCTCATTCCTTGCTTCAGAAGCACACATTATGGAGCATTTGCTCAGCACCAGGCTGTGAGCTAAGGGCAGGAGAGGTGAACTGGCCTTCCTTCAAGGACTGTGCCACCTTCAGGGCAGTTTCCCACTGTCCCTGTGGCCCAGTAGGTGGGTGGGATGGAAGCAGACAGACTTCATGGTCATGGGAAAAGGTGTGCTGCTGTGGGTCTGAAGTCTGCTTACTTTGGTATTACTGAATTTTGCTTTCTTTTGTTTCTCCCCAGGCTTTTTGGCTACAGTCCTCTTAAAACTGATGGTCCATTATTGTTGGGCCAGCAGGAACAAGAGAACAAGCAGGGATATTAGAGATGTTTGGGTCATGTCCTCCAAGTGAGCTCTCCCACTCCAGGCTTCCTGTCCTCAGGATACTCTAGCCAGAGCCCTGATGGGTGGCCCTGGGCTCAGACCAGACACGGTGAGACCCCTGAGTTGGGGAAGGGAGGTTAGAGAGTTGGGGGTGAAATGCATTTCAATTATGAAAGGATCACTTCTCTTAGAAGTGAGAGAATCTGGTCGTGCCTTGGTTGTCCCAAAAGACCCCTTCGCCTCAGTCTCTCTTTGAAGACTTCCTACAGTGCTGGCAGCAGGACATGCCTGCATCTCCTCTCCATCTCACCCCTGTGCTGCTCCTTGTCCCCTGCTCCTTCTTCTGGTCACTCAGCTGTGTAAAGAACAGGGATGGCTGATGAATGGGGCCTCCACCTGGCTCTCTCTTCAGCTCCTTCCCCTCACTTCTCCCGCCTGGCTGCATTGTCTTCAGAGGAAAGGGCCCCAGAGGAAGGGACTCCTAGATAAGCCAGCGGTGGGGGTGAGCCAGGTGACCAGCAGTGGAGGGGATGGTTCAGGCAGCACTGCAGATAAGGCTTCCTGAGCTCCCACAGGAGTCTGGGAACTGCCAGTGTGTTAGGCAGAGCGCTCCTGCCATGTCTCATCCTCCTGTCCCTTAGTCCCTTCCCAAATGATCAGCTGCCTGAAGGAGGCCAGAAAGGAGAAAGGGCCAGGCACACCCTAAAGCAGGAACAGATTTTGAATCTAAATTCTGACATCATTCTGCTTTTCTTATGTGACCAGGCAGTAAGTCTTTCTTTTCTTTTTTCTTTTCTTTCTTTTCTTTTCCTCTCTTTCTTTCTTTCTTTTCTTTTCTTTTTCTTTCTTTCTTTCGTTTCTTTCTCTTTTCTTTCTTTTTTCTTTCTTTCTTTCTTTTTATCTAGGCAGTAAGTCTTTCCTCCTTCCATAAGGTGCAAATATTACTTCCTACCTCTAAGCACCTCGCACCAAGTGTAAGCTTCATAAATGGTTTCAGTCTGTGCTGTCATCGTGCTGGACTACCTCATCCTCCTGCTCTCTGCATCCCAGGTTTGGCCCCCAAGTTAACCTTTTTGTACCTGTCCCACATTCACTTCCACAGCATCACATAATCCCCATCTCAGCAGACCATTAGGAAAGCTAGAGGAGCTTAACTTCGGCCAGAATCACCCCACGGCAATGTTGGTGCAAGAGCCTGGCCCTAGCACCCTGCATGTGCTAGGTGTGCTGAACTGGGTGTGCTGGTGTACAGGTGGCTGAGAGGCAGAGAAAGGCACAGAAGCTTGCCCACACCTGTGCTTCAAAGCACTCAGGAGGCCGAGGCAGGAGCATCGCTGAGTTTGAGACCTGAGCTACAAAATGAGCTCAAGGCCATCCTGAACTGCACAGTGAGACCCTGTCTCAAAAAAGACTAAATATATAACTAAGGGTAAAACAGGCCCTTGGTGTCCAACATGTCAGGTTTCCTGTCCTCTCCCTCACCAAGGGACTGGGGCACC
The DNA here is from genome assembly GCA_004027025.1 of Myocastor coypus. NCBI lineage: Eukaryota > Metazoa > Chordata > Mammalia > Rodentia > Myocastoridae > Myocastor > Myocastor coypus. The sequence continues at coordinate 5,961 of PVJA010019276.1, read as the reverse complement.
TCAAAGGGACTGGGGTGGACCGGGCCTGGTTTCTGTCTCTATCACTGGTGGGGCAGCTCCAAGGAAGCTCCTGAGCCTCAGCTTCCTCATCGCTGACTTGAAGAATGTGGGGTGGTAGGCAAACTAGAGATGTGGGACTCATTCTCTTTCCTCCTCTGCCCCAGGCACCAAGGCTGGGCAGTCACATAAATTAGCTTAGCCTCTTTCCCAACCTCCTCTATGCTCCTCCATTTTCCCACTCCTCCCAACCCCCATCCTGTCACTGGGGCCCAGAATCAATGAGACATAAAATGAGAAAGTGTCAGGAGCCAACAGAGCAAGGAGAGCAGCTGGGGCAGCCTCCCCCGCCTGCCTGAGTGGGTGGACCCCAGCCCTTTGCTCTGGCCAGGCCTCTCTGCCTGGCTACTGCCAGCCGTCATCCCAGCTGGCAGCACTGAGGGGACCTACTTTCAGCGTCCAGAAGCCTCATCTTTGAAAATGTGAAATTCATGTGTATGAACACGAAAAGATGTGTCCAGCTCTCCAGCAATCACACAAGCGGTTTATAGCAGCCCATAGCACTCTAAGTTACTAGGAGATACTGGTGTGCGTGCAGTCTGAGTGGACAGGCCTCACTGTGACCAGCAGTGGCCTCTGGGAAAACACTTTCTAGCACATGTTCTCTTCCTTTGTTGGGCTTTTAAAAAGGGCATGTATTCCTTTTCTAATAAAAATAAAAAGCAGGGCCCGGCAGGATGACTCAGTGGTCTAAAGCACCTGCTTAGGAAAGCTTAGGCAGCTGCAGGGACCGTGGTTCGATCCCCCGGCACCACATGCTGTGCCAGCCCTGCCCTCAGGGCAGGCTGAGCCCACCATAAAAATAAATAAATACACAAAAGTTCTGAAACAAACAAACAAACAAAAAAAAAAGCATTTTATAATAAAGATAAAAAAGCCTCACAGAAATTACCTAGTGCTGTGCCAGGTATGGTGGCGCATGCCTATAATCCAGCACTTGGGAGGCTGAGGCAGGAGGGGAGGATCAGTGAGTTCAGACCAGCCTGGGCTACAAAAAGAAGCTCAAGGCCAGCCTGAACTGCATAGCGAAACCCTGTCTCAAAAAGACAAAAAACAACGACAAAAACCCTTGTTAGTGCCTTTGCTCTGGGCTGGAATCTTATCAATTTGCGGTGGGAGGGCCACTTAACTGGGTCCAAAAATCCAAGCACAGAAAGCCAGGCAGCATGGTAGGGCACACCTGTAATCCCAGCACTCAGGCTGAGGCAGGAGGATCATTATGAGTTTGAGACCTGGGCTACAAAGTGAGCTCAAGGCCAGCCTGAACTGCATAGTGAGACCCTGTCACAAAAAGGACTAAATAAATATATAACTAAAGGTAAAACAGGCCGTTGGTGTCCACATGCAGCACATACCTAGCTTCAGATTTGCTGTCCCCTCTCCCACCAAGGGGCACCTCAAAGAGCATAAGGTCCAAGCCCACATCAGCTCTGTGTGCCAATCCTTCACCCTTAAATGGACCTGGCTTCCCTCCAGCCAGACCAAGGAGTTCTGGCTGAATGGGGCCTCCCCAGGATCCCTTGGCCCCTTGCCTTCTAGCTTTCTCCTACATCTAAGCCCTGGGCAGTGGGGACTGCCATGATACAGAGGAGGGGGACAGAAGAGGCTGGTGGGTTTCAGTCTCCATCCGAAGGGCTGAGGGGAGAGGGCTGGGAAGGGTCAGGAGGGTCATGAGAAGTCACCCAGCTGGAGGGACTTAGCAGCTCCCACATAACCGATTCGATCCCCCTTCTGAGGCACAGAGCTGAAAGATGCAGTTGGACACAAGTTTATTGGTGGAGCTGCAGAGGAGTCCTCTCTCCCTGGGATAGCTGAGGGCACAGCACCAACAGAGATGGACAGACAAACCCTCCCATGGACGTGGATGGAGCAGACTCACAGAGACCACAGCATAGCCACACAGGCACAGAGACACATAGGCCACAGCACCAAGGAACACACACAGACAAGACCACAGAGCTAGGACACATGGACAAAGTGCAGGCTTGGGGCCCCTGCATAGACAGAGCTAGGGCCACACGGGGAGGGGGCCCCGCTGTCCTCCCCAGGCATAGGCACAACAACAGCACACAGACAAGCAGGCACCCCAGCCGGCCAGCCAGACACACAGACTGCACAGACATGCTCAGCTCTCCAGGCTGTGCGGAGGAGTTCCTAGGGTTCCCGCACACTCCCTTACCCCTGAACTGCTCACAGCCTGACCCATTACTCTCCCAAATTTGGTCCTGCCCACTGGGCTGGAACTGGAGCTAGAGCATTGGGCAGGTGGGAGAGAGAGAAAAGGGTATGGGCCCAGCTCTGTCCCAACTCCATCACTGTCCCCATGATTGGGCTGAGCCTGGGCCTGGCAGTGGGGTGAGGGTGGGGTCATGGCTCAGGCTTGTGGGGGCTCCCGGCAGCGCAGGCATTGGGCCATCTCAGGCTGGTACTGCTCAACCTGCAGGGTACAGCTGGAGAATCCAAACCGAGAGTGGAGACGGGATGAGGCTTCCGCCAGGACAGCTTCAGGGTCTGCCGTGGAGTCTGTGGGAGCGTGATAAGAGACAGCCTCAGTCCCCAGGGAGCCAGAACATAGTCAGGGGCTGTGATAAGGAAAAATGAAAGGGGCCCAAGGGCTGCACAGCCTCAGCCATACGTGAATGGGGGCTTGCTTTTCTTTCTGCATTATACAAAACTGTCAAAAGAAAATGTCTGAGAGATTTGCCCCTACGGACCATGCTAACACTCAACTGTGCCTAGTCTTCTGTTCTCTTCTGCCTTTGAGTATCAATATACAGCAAGCTGCTTCAACAGCTATAGCACCCAGATTTCCAGGCCAATCCAGATGTTAAATATTCTGTCCTATTGTCCTTCTAGAGTTACCACCATATATCCCACCAGTTATGATATTTTTGGCATCCAAATTGCATGCCTCTGATTGCTTCTTGCATCTGGAAGAAACTCAAAAATCCTTTGTCAGCTCATGAGTCACCATATATATTTTTAATAGTTGAATCATAATGTAGACTTAATTTTATATTCAGCTTTTTTTTTCTCAGCATTTACCATAAACATTTTTTCCTAGTTGCCATACAGACTTCACAATCATCATTCTTTTTTTTTAAATTACTTTATTTTATTATTTTTCTTCTTGTTTCAGCACTTTTGTTTGTTTATTTATTTATTTTTATGGCCAGCTCAGCCTGCCCTATGGGCAGGGCTGGCGTGGCATGTGGTGCTGGGGATCGAACCGCGGTCCCTGCAGCCACCTAAGCTTTCCTAAGCAGGCGCTTTAGACCACTGAGCCATCCTGCCAGGCGCCATCAAGCATCATTCTTAATAGGTACGTGATACCTCAACTGAGTGGTGGTGCTGCAGTTACTTAACTACATCCCGTCCCCAGCTCTGTGGGCAGTGCCGATCTCCTAAAGGACGGTTGTTAGTTCCCTGTGCTGCATGAGGGGAAATCTTCCCAAAACACAGCATCCAGATGTGTGTACATGTATGTGTAACAGAGAGAGGTAGGTCAAGAAAGATTAGAACAATCCCAGCGACTAGGCTACTATCCCAGTGCGGACTCACCAATGGCCAAGTGTGCAGAGGCAGCGTGGTAAGTGAGCGTCAGAGCCCACAGGTGCAGCTCATGGGTTGCCCGGACTCCTGGCACTGACAGCAGGGTGTCCCTCACAGGTTCAAAGCCCACACTTCGAGGAGTGCCTGCAGCCAGTATCCCCCACAACTGTCAGGGCTACTCTGGCCTGGGGCAGCCCTGTCAGACTCCCCCTCCCCCATCCTGTACCCAGCCTCCCTACTGAGGCCCATGAGACACCCTAGGGCCCAACTCTCCTTCCAGCAATAGGTCACATGACCCAGCCTTCCCACACCCTCTCCCGGAGCTGAAATGAGGTCAGAGAGGGCCCCATGTAGGGAACAGTGGGGTCCCGTTTACCTTCCATGAGGATTCGAAGAACATCTCTGAGCGTGGGGGCTGTGGATCCAAGGGCACAGATGGAGAAGAGGAAGGTGCTGATGGGGTCAGCCACTTTATATTGAGGCTGCGGAGAGAGAGCCTCTAAGCCTGGGGACCAGGGATCTCTCAGAGGAGGATCTAGGGGTCCTGACACACAGGACCTGACAAGAGAAAGGGGACACGACCTGGGGCTGGAGGAAGCACAGGGAATGAGGACGTGGGAGCTGGAGCAAGGGGGAGGCAGGCCAAGGGGCCCAGTGGAGGGGGCTGGCTGTGGAGAGGGGAGGAGGGCCGGGACCCCTCATAGGTGTACCTTGAAGTAGATGAGGATGGATGCCGCCAGTACCCCAAGGCTCTGCAGAAGGTCCCCCAGCACATGTACAAAGGCTGCCCGGACGCTGGTGTTCCCTAGGGGCAGGGGGTCCTCAGGCCCTTCCTCCAGCGGTGCATACTCTGCCCCCCTAGACCCATGGCTGTGGGCGGGGCCAGCCTGGTGCAGCACAAAGGCCATTCTGAGGGGAAGCAGAGTGGCTCAATGCAGGTGGCCAGCTCCTGGCCTCCTCTGCCCCATTTCCATGCTACGTCTGCTCATGCCGCCCCCCCACTTCCCCACCCGAAGAATAAACCAGCTCTGTCCAAGACAGACAATCCATGCAGCCTGGGGAAAATAGTGCACTTGGTGCTGGGGACTTAGATTTAGATCCTGGCCCTGAGACTTAGATTGCTATATGACACAGGCAATCACCTGGTCCCCCCACTGGGACCTACATCATAGGCTGATTGTGAGGTCTGACTGAGATCATAATGTGGGGTATGAGCTGGGGAACCTCCGTCACAGCCCCGGGGTTATACATCCCTCAGGAGCCAGCTCACAGTTGGCCTTTAACAAGGTCTGTGGACTCTGAATTACAGGGCTCTGTCCCCAGCACCTTCTCAGGCATCTCCAGGACAGAGGCGATGTGTGTGTGTGTCCATCTGAGTGTCTGGTAGAGAGCAGAACCAGCTCTCCCTGCCTGTAGGAAGCTTCCTGTAGGAAGCTTCATTGCTCTGAGCCCCACATGGTGCCCGCTCTACACTGGAACGTACAGCAGATTGGCACAGACCGCGATGCCGGCCGTCAGCAGCATGGCACCCCCCTCGATGTGGTAGTCACTGTGCAGCAGGCGGATGACAGCCAGGTACAGGAGGATACCAGTGACCATCCAGAGGGAGACCACCGAGGCCAGAGCCCCCAGTGTCTCTGCAGGGGGAGACAAGCTATCAGAGACCTGCGTGGGACCCTGATTGTACCCTCTGGGAAGACCAGGAGGGCATTGGGTCATCCATGGGTTTTACCTGAGCGGTGCCAGCCAAAGGTCATAGTACGGGTTGCTGGCCGGGTAGAGAGCCAAAGGGAGAAGAGGCTTCCCATCATGCTGCCCACGTCTGCCAGCAAGTGGGCTGCATCAGTCATGATGGCCAAGCTGTGTGCCAGGTACCCACCTGTAGGGCACAATGGTGGACAGTCTGGTTCCTTTAGGAAGTGGGGCTGGGGTGTGACTCACCCTGGGAGCACTTGTCTAGCATGTATGAAGCCCTGGGTTCAATTCCTGGTACCACAAAAATAAAAACAAAAAATTCATTCAGAGCCAGGCATGGCAGTATACCCCTGAAGTCCCAGCACTCAGGAGGCTGGGGCAGGAGGATCACTGTGAGTTTGAGGCTGGCCAACGTGGGCTACACAGTCAGTTCAAAGACAGTCTAAAATATACAGGGAGGCCCTGTCTCAAACAAAATCTTCTTAGGAACTACTGTATGGTGTGTAAGTATAGGCATAGAAAATTAGGGGAAATACATCAAAATGAGAAACAGAGGGTTTCTCAGGTGACGATGGAATACAGATAACTTTTACTTTCCTTTATTCATCCATATTTTCTGGATTTTCTACAACATGTGTTATTTTAATAATAAGAAAA
>PVJA010019275.1:0-38647 GCA_004027025.1 Myocastor coypus | reverse complement strand
TTTTTTTTTTTTTTTTTTTTTTTGTCTAATCATTACTCCAGCAACGGATCAACTCATATTTCTATTTGGCATTTGAATATACCTCTATATTTTTTATTATCTAGCATATTACTTTTAAAAATCATGGCTGTCTAGTTTGTTATACTGCTCAACAGTCTTTATTAAACTACAAAATCTTAAATTTATTTACGGTTGAAGGTCACAAATAAATACCTTTGGGACTTTTTCCCCCCAAATTCTACTTTGCTTCAGTCTAATACACACTTTAAAAATATGATGCTGTACAAATGTACATAAAAGCAAGAGAGATTCAGGAGAATATTTACATGCCAAAGTTGAAAAATGCCAGATTTAAGATTAATAGCAATCCCAGAGGGGGAAATCTCATGCTATTATATGAATAAATGCACAGTATTGTCTGTTAGGTTTTTCAAAACAAAAGTATTAACATAGCTTGTGATATTTTCCCAGAAAAAAAATGAAACAGAAAAACCATGAGTTCATAAAATAGCCTTAGGTCCTGTGCACAATTAGCAGTGAAAAATGGGATTGTGCTAATTTGCTACTGAAGGTTAAGAGGAAGCCCAGTTGTGTGTAGCCAAAGAATTTGCGTGTGCACAGTGGAGAAGAATTCTGCACTGTGGGGCTGGGCTGCGGCAGGCTGAGCCTGCAGGGTTGCTGGTTGTGCGTGCAGTGATTACCGAGCAGGTGAGGGCACCCTGGCAAAAGCTCTTGAGCCCCAACTGAATGCCAGAATCCCCATTTGCATCACCTTGGCAGGACAGGAAGGGTTGTGCAGATGGACACATGAAGACGCTCAGAGGCTGTGGTTGTTTCCCTGATGTAGCAGGGAGAAAACACCCAGCACAGCGTGTCAGCGTCTAAGCCTCCCCTTAGCTCGCCACTCTGTATTTCCTTCCCAGAGGGAAGATACAAACATATCTAGTCACATCTGACCGTATTCTATCACTCATTGTCAAAACTTCTCTGCTTACCCGTTCCCTCAAGGACTCAGTGCCAACACCCTCCAAAGCAGGCCTCTCTGAAAAGCTGCGAGGAAACAGGGAAACCCTCAGCATGTCCTGCAGGTGCTCCAGGACCCCTGCACAGGATCTCTACTTACACCCTTAGTTCTGATGGCTCAAGGCTACAGGAGGCCAAGAATTTTAGAAGGTGGAAGAAGCCTATGTACATGTCAGATAGTTCGTATCAGTAAAGTCAAACATGTAGTTAAAGTTCTGCAGCTCTGACTATATTCTACAAATGTACATTTAAGGTATTTTTTCCTTTAAAAAGCATTTCTATCTTTTGAACAGAGCTTACATGATATAAAATTAGTATAAAAAGGCCTATCACAAAAAACTTTCCTCCTACTGTTCCCCCATCTGTCCAGTTTTCATTCCTGACCCCTCAGATAGCTTTATTCAGTTATTAGTCTCACTGCTTCAACACTTACATACGTATTTGAGTATGTAAACAGATGGCTACCTCATTGTATTACACATACTGCAGTAGGTTTAGTAGACTACTCTGTACTTTGGATTTTACACAAAAACATACACTAGAATTTTCTACAAAATACATAAAGAGTTTCCTTTATATGTCTGAACCTGCAACGTATTCTATGAGTAGCAATAATTTCCTATTAATAGACATGTAGATTCAGATTTATACTTGTAATCCACCAATGATATTAAAATAGCCATCTGGATTGCTTTTCTGTTGATTCCATAGAAGGCTACCATAAACTTCGTGGCTCAGACAACTCCCATTTACTATACCAAAATTCTGTAGATCGGAAGTTTTGGTGGGTTCTATGGGTTTCTAGTCTCAGAGTTTAACAAGAGCAAGGTCAAACTGTTGATGGCTAGGTTATTATCTATAGGCTTTGCTTCCACACTCATTATTCTGGGTGGAATCTGATTCTTTGCAGTTTTTCTGGTTGCCAACTAGGAGCCTCTGCTTCTAGAGGTAGTTTCATTCTTCTCTGTACTTTTATTTCTTATTATTACTATTACTATTATTATTGCTGTACAGGAGCTCAAACTCAGGACCTTGCCCTCACCAGGCAGATGCTTAAGCCCATAGCTATGTCCCCATCATTCTTCTCAAAGGCCTCTTGCCCTCTTCAAATCAGTGAGGCTAAAATGGATGTCAAACTCTTCTTACTATTAAATCACTCTATCTTCCCTTTCTGAATTTCAGCCAGTTCCTGGAATAATATCATTGATCAGACTCACCAAAAAGTTGCTTGTTTAAAGATTAACTAGATCCTAGAAAGTAAAACAATTTCTGGACACAATATCCCATTATATTCACACATGCCAGGGATTGCAAAACTGTCTAGGCTTGTTTCCAAGTGATTTCATTATATTAACTTGTTATCCTAACCACAACCCAAGGATAGCTATTACCTCTAAGACAGAAAGAAGATAAATAACTGGCCTAAGGTCACAAAGATGAAAAATGGTGGAGTCACTTTGTTACCAAACTTATGCCCTTGATCACTTGCCCTGACTGTCTCTTGTAAATTAAGTTGCAGTGAATAATTAGGTAAATTAATCATTACCCCAACCACATGCAATGGAGGATATTCAAGAGTTTGAGGAGAGTACAGTGAAGCAATGATTAATAGAGAGATGGTCAAGATGAAAGAAATCGACAAGAGATGGTGAATAGCCAGGGATAACTAAAAGACACAGAGATGGTTGTTTTATCATTTCTAAGCCTGAAGTAAAAGGTAAGGAAATCATGTTATCTGAAGCTGGCAAATTGGAGCTACCGAAGATGGTTCCTCTCTTAAAAGCTGTGATCTAGGAAAAGATCGGCCATGGCTGAAATCACAACAGGCAGAGAAAGTGAGGATAAAACCTTGACCTTTCTCGCCTCTTGAATTTTGCTCTCCCCCCATGGCTTCCAATCCCATCTGGAAGGCAGGATGATGACCGCTCTAGGGTTTAACATGCTCTGGTTCAGAGTATGGCCCAGAAAAATAGAGAGCACCTAAGAGTAAGTTAATAATAATTATGTTGCAGTCAGTATTTGCAAGAGAAACAGATTTGATGTAGATTAGCAGAAATTTAGAAGATTAGCTGACATCTGCCCAAGAGTCAAATGCGCCAAAGAACACAAGAGACCTGCCAACTGCTAAAAATTTGGGGAATCCATCCTGAGGCCAGAAGCCCATGACAGTGTCATGTGTGAGCCCATACCAGCAGGCTGAAGAATCTTTGAGGGAAGACTGAGGGTCAGAAATCCCAGGTTCTGGAGTTGAGGCAGGACAGCATGGTCCAACAGGCAGAAAGGCTGGTATTGGAAGCTGGAAAATCTGTGCCAGACACCAAGAGATTGCGCTGTAGGTGAAGGTTACCTCCAAAGAGAACAGCGGCCATCCTTGGTGAAGGTGAAGACCTGAGATCAGCAAATGAGAGCAACTCTGAAGAAAAGCAGGCAGGAAGAATTTCTTCTAAGGAAAATCAGCTGAAATCCTGCCCTCCTATTCTCTTCTTTATGCCACTCCAACAACAAACCTCCTTAGGTGGATCTTCCATACCTATGTTGACTCAATTCAGCTGGGTGTTCCCAGTAAGTTGACAATTACTTAATTAATCATCACAAGAGAGATCACTACCCATTATTAGTGTTCCTAACTGTAGTTCTGTAAATACAATACTATAACTGCCTCAACCATAAAATCTCTCCTGGGGAAGACTTTCAGTAGGTGCTAAGGGCATAACTGCACCAACGCATTACACCAAAGGTAAGAGGACAGAGCTATACAAAACGACAAAGAGAAGGACAAAATGCAATCTCAGGGCCCAAGCTTACCCAGTACAAATGCAGGAGACACAAGCATAGAAGAAATGGAAATCACACAGCTGAAAACTTTGAATTAATAGCATCTGAAGTAAGGAAACAACTGCAGAAAGGTATAGAGGAGATCAGGTGAGACATAACCTCTAAAGTAAAAAATGAAATCTCTGAATTACTAGCATCTGAAGTAAAGTAATGACTGCAAAATGGTAGAGAGGAAATCAGATCAGAAATAATCTCTCATGTAAAAAAGAAAGGATAACTATAATGAAAGATTTAATAACTGCTTCTAATGAAGACGATAAAAATTAGAGATTAGAAAAACGATGGAGTCATGGAATGAGCAATATAGGAAAGAAATAGATCACATCAAGCAGACTCAAAGAGGTATACAGGAACTCAAAATCTCAATCAAGTATGAATAAAAGTTAAGATAGAGTTTCAGATCTGAAGACACCATTGCAGCCAGTGAAAAGGTAAGAAAGGGCCTCTTACAAATATCTAGGATGCAGGGAAAAAAATAATTGAACATCTACAAGATGATGCAAAGATGAACAGTCTGGAACTAAAAGGCATCAAAGAGAATGGAGTCAATTCAAATGATATAAAAAGAATATAGGCAGAATTCATAGCAGAAAACTTCCCAAATATGGGTACACATTCTGGAGTTCAGGTAACCAAAGCTTATAGAACTCCAAATAACATCAACCAACTAAAAACACACCCAGACATACAATAGTCAAGATCCCAGAAATCCAGCACAAAAACAATGTATTAAAAGCAGCCAGAGAAAAGAAACAGTTCACATTTAAAGGAAAACCAATTGGAATAATGGCAAATTTCTCTTCACAAACAATGAGTTCAAGAAGAGCATGGAGCAGAGTACTTCAAGTCCTCCATGAAAACAAATTCCAGCCCAGACTGCTATAAGCCACAAAACTCTCTTTTAAGTTTGATGGAGAAGTGAAATATTTCCATGACAAAGAAGAATTTAATGATGACAAAGCCAAGCTTACACAGAATACTAAAAGTTATTCTAGAGAGGGACCAACGTGACCAGAACTCCATGAATGACAATGGAAAGAATCTACTAAAGAGATTAACTAAAGTAGTTTAAACACTGTTAAAGTATTTAAACTATTAAACACAGGAGAAAAAAAGGATAAACAATAGTAGTTAAGTAACATGTCAATCATAAGTCAATACAATTCAGTTATAACCACCAATATAAATGGACTCCATTCACCAATTAAAAGGAATAGACTGGCACAATGGATTTGGAAGCAAAGTCCAACAATATGCTGTGTAAAAGAAACACACTTGACCCATAAAGGAATTCATATATTGAAATTGAAAGGATGGAAAAAAATACTACATGACCCAAGACCTCATTAAAAAAAAAAAGAAGAGTAAAAATCCTGTGTGCAGATAGTCTGACATTCAAACTATGAATGATCAAAAGAAATAAAGAAGGCCACCACATACTGGTTAGGGGAAAATTTCAAGAGGAAGAGATAACACTCATAAATATGTACACATCCAAAGCAGAGGCACCCAGTTTAATGGATATGAAAAATCTAATCCCCAGTACCACAAACTTATCATGTATTACATTTATAGACAAATCTTAATGGATATCAAAAATCTAATATTCAATACCACAATCTTAATGGGAGACCTTAACACCCCATTATCCCAAAAAGATAGGTCAAGCAGATAAAAATTTAGCAAAAAGTAGTAGAACTGAACCAAAACTTGGAACAACTGGACTTCGTGGACATATACAGTGTTCCACCCAACCACTTCTGAATACACATTTTTTTTTTCAGTTTCACATGGGACATTTTCTAAAACGGACCATGTACTAGTGCATAGCTCATGCTTAAGTATATGGAAGAAAACAGAAATTATCCCATGCACATTATCTGACCACAGTGCAATGAAATTGGAAACAAATGATAAAAGAAACCACAAAACAGCAGAAATATATGGAAATTAAACAGCGCCTTCCTCAGCAACCAATGGGTGACCGATGAAATTAAACAAGAAATTGAAAAACATTGAGAATTCAATGAATATTGAAGCACAACTTATAGGAATTTATGGGATGCAATAAAAGCAGTTCTTAGAGGGAAATTTATAGTTCTGAAGTCACACATTAGGGAAACAGAACAGGAAATAAAAACAAATACCCTAATGCTGCACCCTAAATGTCTAGAAAAGGAAGACCAAACACAACCCAAAGCCTGAGGATGGGAAGAAATTATAAAGATTAGAGCAAGAAATAAATTCCATCAAGATAAAGAAAGCAATACAAAGAAATAAAGAATCAAAAAGCTGGTTCTTTGAAAGATTAAATAAAATTGATAAGGTCCTAGCTAATCTCATCAAAAAAAAGGGAAGAAACAACTCAAATTCAAGCAATAAAGAAGGAAAAGGGTAAAACTACGACCGGTCCAGTGGAGATTCAGAAAGAAAACTTTGAGAATCTTTACTTTCACAAAATTGAAGACACAGAAGAAACAAAAGATTCCTAAAAAGGTACATTTTACCAAAACTCAATCTAGAAGATGTAAGAACTCTTGTTAATCCAGTAGCAGCCAGTGAGATTCAAAATTTAATAAGAAACCTACCAACAAAGAAAAGCCCAGGGCCTAAAAGATTAACAGCCGAATTCTAATAGAAAGTTACAGAATTTACAATCCCAACACTCCTCAAACTCTTCCATGAAATTTTGAAAAGGAAACAACTCTCCTAAAATCATTCCTGGAGGTAAGTATATACTGATACCAAAAGCAGAGAAAGATGGAACCAAAAAAGAAAGAAAGAAAGAAAGAAAGAAAGAACTATGGGCCAATCTCTGTCATGAACATAGATGCAAAAGTCCTCAATCAGATACTAGCAAATAGAATACAGCAAATCATCAAGATTATTCACTATGACCAGGTAGGATTCATCCAAGGAATTCCAGGATTGTTCCACATATGCAAATCTATAAACATAATACACTATATCAATAGAGCCAAGTCCAAAAATCACATGATCATCTCAAATGATGCAGAAAAAGCTTTCGACAAAGTCCAACCCTCATTCATCTTCAAGGTACTACAAAAAATTGGAATAGATAGCCTCTACCTCAATCTGATAAAAGCTATCTATGACAATCCGATGACGAACATAATTCTAAATGGGGAAACACTGAAGTCTTTTACTCAGATCTCATAGAAGACAAGAATGTCTTCTATTACCACTCCTATTCAATATAGTTCTGGAATAATTAGCTATAGCCATTAGATAAGAGAGAGAAATAAAAGGAATAAGAATAGGTAAAGAAAAAGTTAAACTATCATTATTTCAGATGACATGATAATCTACTTGGAAGACCCAAAAAACTCCACCAAGACACTACTTGAATTAATATACAAATACAGTAGCATAGCAGGATACAAAGTCAGTGCTCAAAAGTCAATAGCATTCCTCTACACAGATAACAAACACTGAAAGTGAAATTAGAGAAACAATACATTTTACAATAGGACCACAGACAATGAAATATTTGGGAATTATCCTAAAGAAGCAAAAGGTCTATTCAATGAAAATTATAATACTCGAAAAAAGAGATCATAGAGGACTTCAGAAAATGGAAAGATATCCCCTGCTCCTGGGAAGGAAGAACAAACACTGTGAAAATGGACATACTCCCTAAATTGTTATACAGATTTAATGCAATCCCTATCAAAATAACACCAACATATCTCATATCTCTCATTCCTAAAATTTATTTGGAACTAGAAAAGACCTCGAATAGCAAAAGCAATCCTGGGCAATAAAGACAAAGCAGGAGGCATTACAATTCCTGAGTTGAAATCATATGGTAAAGCTAGTGTGATAAAAACAGCATGGTACTGGCAAAAAAATAGATCTGAGGATCAGTGGAATAGATTAGAAGATGCAGAAGGAATTACAAACACATTCAGCCACCTTAACTTCAATGAAGTGGCTAAACATGCTTACTGGAAGAAAGATGGCCTCTTTAACAAATGGTGCTGGAAAAACTGGCTGTCTACATGCCAAAAACTAAAACTTGTCCTGGATCTATCACCTTAAATTAAAGTCAAAATGGATTAAAGATCTAAACATTAAAACAGAAACACTTAATCTCCTGGCGGAAAAAGTAGGATAAAAATTTGATATCAGGGTAGGTAAAGAGTTCAGGAACAAAAATCAAACTTCACGTGTAATACTTGAAAGAGTTAACAGCTGGGACCTTCTCTTGTTGAGAAGTTTTTGTATGTCAAAAGAAATTGTCAACAGTGAAAAGGCAATGCACAAACTTGGAAAAGAATCTTAACTAGTAATTACTCAGACAAGTCTTCTCTCTACAATTTATAAAGAACTATAAAACATTAGGACTCCAAATTTATTTTTGAAATTTGTTTTTATTTTGTATTTTTTTCGTTGCATTTAATGAGAAATAACAATATGACAGTTTCAAAACTTGTCAGTAGTACATTTCCAGTATTTGATACAACGCATATTGTTGACCTCCTAGTAGTTATACAGAGCACAGGGTGTAGACAAGATAGATCTTTAAATCATCATTGGTACAAAAAAATTCTTCTCATTGAACTAAGAGAAAGTAGTTGTATGCATAATCCAATGTTCCATAATTGCAGTGGGTTTTTGGCAAAATTGACAATGATGGAAGCTGTTGATTTAAGCCTCTTACAGCTCAGCATACTCATCTAGCTTTACATTATATACCTCATGGTTAAACTTTTCTTCTGGGTGGTTAAGGGAAAGTTAAAGCAAGACCTGTATAACAAAACATGGAACTTTTGTATCTCCCAAGGTCAGTCAAAATTTAAAGAACTTATCCAGAATGGGCATCTGAGATAAACACATACTTCTCAGAGGAAGAAATACTAGAAACTAATAGATTCATGAAAAAATGCTCCACATCAGTAGTCATCCATGACATGTAAATTAAAACTGCACTGAGATACCATCTCACCCCAGAAAGAATGGCTATCATAAAGAAATCAACTAACAACAAATGTTGACGAGGTTGTGGGGAAAAAGGAACCCTTTTCCAGTGGTGGTGGGAATGCAAACTGGTGCAACCATTACAGAAATCAGTCTGGAGACCCCTTTAAAATCCTTAAACTGGAAATCCCATTCAATCCAGCTATCCCTGTACTGGAAAATTTCCCAAAAGAACTGAAAACATCATATCATAGTGCTATTTGTGCACCTATGTTTATAGCAGCACAATTTGTGATAGCCAAACCTTGGAAACAACCAAAATGCCTGTCACCTGAGGAATGGTTGAAAAATATTTGGTGTATTTATACAGTGGAGTATTATGCAGCTGTAAAGAATAATAAATTTGAAGCCTTCATATATAAGTGGATGCAACTTGAAGATATACTGATAAGTGAAATAACACAGACACACATATGTAAACATCATATAGTCTCCCTTGTATAAGAACTCAAAAGAATAAATAAAAATGGAATGGTATAACACATTTAAATGGAAAGAGAGAATTTAAGGATTAAACAATGAAGAGAGAGCAAGGAGAAAGGCTAGGAAACATGGCAATAGCAAACCAATACATTTATGTACACAAAATTGTTAAGACAATGGTCCTAAGAATCTCTACCAGGTTTTTGAGAGTAGTAATTAATTGGAAGAGTTCTCACCCTAATGATATATGCTGAATATATGTGTCATAAGCAACTACACTGAGGCTAGCAATGTGTAATGCTAAAGCCATGATTGGAATATCTACCATTCTGGTCTTCTAAACATATACCGCTTCGGATGTCATATCTGTTATTGCTACACTATCTCTCAAGTAAATGCTTATTTTTTTTAATAAAAAAAGTAATAAAGGAGAATAAAAGGCAAAAACAAATGCCAGAGGATTGACCTGCTACAATTTTGTATTTTGTTACATTTCTAAGTTTCTATGTAAAAATGTGAAATTGTTATTTTTCACATTCTGTAGGTATTTATTAGAACATCAATGACGAATGGAAAATACTGGTTCCATGTTATGTCTAAGGTGTTTAATATGCAGACAGACAGTGATGTTAAGCTCACGTGCTTCTGTTATAGGGCAATAATGTTACTAAGCTTCTCTTCTGGAGGGTTAGTGACTTAAGTTTGCTGGCCAAACAATTAGAGAAAAAGAAAGGCTACAAGGGTAGCCAATATTTGCCTCTAGCCTTTCAAGGTCAGTGAGAACACAAAAGGAACCTGTACTGTAACAGCATATAACTCAGTGGAGTCCCATATTTCCTGTTCAAGATTATGGGGCCACAGAGGAAAGTGATCGATAATGTAAAATATGCTTAAAGAGAGTCATCTAGAGAGAAAACATTCTCTTAGGCTTCCACAGACAGCAAAATGGATTAGCAATGGCTGTAACTCATTCAGATGGCTGACACTGAAAAAAGATCTGCAAACCACAGTACGTGGTTTCCAGGCAAATCCTGAGGGGATCTGACAGACCTTGTCAGATACAAAAGTTACATGTTTTTGCTATATAGGTCTTGCCTTATCTTGGTCTTAACCATCCAGCAGAAAAGTCTAACCACGGATATCAAAAGTAAAGCCATATGAATATGCTGAGCTATAAAAGGCTCAAGTCAGCAGCTTCCAACATTGCCAATTCTGCCTGTAACCCACTACTTTTATGGATCTTTGGACTATATATATATATATATATATATATATATATATATATATATATATATATCTACTTTCTCTTAGTTGAATGAGAAGGAAGATTTGTACTGATAGTGTTTACAAAAGATGTCATGTCTGCATCTTGTACTCTGAACAACTACTATGAAGACAACAATATACGATGTATTAATTATTGTAACTGTCCTACTAGCCTGTTTTGAAACTGTCTCATTACTTCTTTCTCATTAAAATTAATAAAAATTTTTAAAAAGAATGAAAAAGTTCCATGAGGAAAAAATAAAAACAAGTGAAGTGTGCATCAGTAATGTCTTAGAGTCACATGATCAGAAGTTCAGTGCCTGCCAGCACTCAGCAAGCAAAGAAGTTTATTCAAATGGACAGCTGGTACTTACCAAAGAGGCTTTAATCCAAAACATCTAGGTCTACTCTGGAATATTGGGGTTTGAAAGACATTCATATAGTATTTCTATTTGCCACAAGTGTGTTAAGTACTGTTGAGTCCTCTGGATGATGAATTCCAAGAGGCAGAGGAGATTGTATCTTCATCCTGGCAATGCCACATGGATCACACTGGCATCTTCTATTCCAGGGATCTGCTTTCCTCACTGAAAGTGGATTAAATTCCATGGCGGAAAATCCCATCATTTTATTTATTTATTTATTTATTTATTTATTATGCATTTGGTATGGAGTCTCACTACACAATTAAAGCAAAAATTAGTGTAATTCAGACTATAAGATAGTACAAAATCAATGAATTGAAAAGTTATTTCTTTTAAAGATTAAATAAAATTGACATTTAGCCTATCTTACCAAAAGGAAAGATTCAAATTTATGTAATTAGAAATGAAAAAGTGAAATTACAGCAAATGCTGCCCCAATCCAGAAAATCACTAATATCTACTTCCTTTGAGAACTTGTATTTTAACAAGTTTGATAACAGGAAAAAAAAAATGGCAGGTTCATGGGTACGCATGAATTTCTTAAGCCGCATCAAGAAGATGTAGAGATTCAGAGCAAGACAGCTGCGGAGAGGATCTGAGGCAAGCGGAGCATGGTTCGGAGGCTCCTTTGTGAAAATATGTCCACCTGAGGAGACCCACATGTTCTGTGGGGGTACTGTAGCCCTCCAGGAGAAAGGCAGCCACCTGGTGCACCCGCTGGCAACCTGAGGCTGGACCCACAGGAGTGGCCAAAGATGAACCTGCAACAACAGTACATTGCCACGATAGGGGCGGCCAAGGAGCTGAGCGACCTGCCGGACTTCAGTGCAATGTTTTCCCGGCTTGTCAACAGTGGGAAGACTAGGGCCGGGGAGATAGCTCAGTAGAATAAGTGCTTGCCTGGCAAGCGCAGGGTCCTGAGTTCAATCCCTGATAGCACACACACAGGCGCGCACACACACACACACACACACACACACACACACACACACACAAAGCAGTGGGAAAACCAGATCAAACACACTGGGAAGCAGTCAGTTCAGTGGATCAGAACTTACGAGAGAACAAAATACTTTCCACTTTTCTTTATGAAGTGAGAATTAACCTGATTAGGCCAATGAGACAGTAAACAATAAAGAAAGGACAAAGGAAGCAGAAAAGTACAGACCCAATTTGCTGCATGAACATTTTGCAAAAATCCTCAGAAAATTTAGCAAATTAAATTCCACTGTTCATAAGAGGAAAAACATAAACTACAGGTAACAACATACTTAAAGGTGAATGCATAAAAGCTTTCTTCCGTGAATGAAGACAAGGAAAGAATGTCTATTCTTTACCTCTCTCCAGTTCAGTATCTACTGGAAATCCTGGTTAGCATTAATAAGACTAAATAAATAAATAAATAAAATAAAAGAGGACACTGAGAAAGAATAAAACTGTTTCCATTGACAGATGTGATTATCCCAAAGAATCTTGAAAAATTATATATATATATATATATATATATATATATATATAGGCTTGAAAATATGAAATAATGCAAAAAATATACCTGAACTACACTTGTGTGTGTGTGTGTGTGTGTGTGTGTGTGTGTGTGTATAAGGGTCTACAGGGTGTTCAGGGTCTCACTACTAGGTCAGAGGCCACTAGTAAGCATCACGGACACTGTCCATTTACACGACATACTAGAATTTGTGTGATATCCTATCCCCGAACTGTAAGAAGTTTTGGTCATATATTTATTATTCCAGTATTTATGCTGTTTTATTCTTGGTAATTCTTTACTACCATGGAAAATTTTTCTTAATTGATATTTTTGTACATATCAACCTATTCAAATACTATGTGAGTGCTCTGGATTGATCACAGATTCATACATGTGATACACAACATTCTGGCCTCTAAGTTGGAATCACAATTTGATTTGAATTTTGGAATACTGTTTTGCAATATTTAATTTTCAATTAATTAACATTTATTAAATTTTCTGAATGTTATTTAATTACAATTTTTGTTTTATGATGCATACTGTATCTTTGACTTACAATATACTCATAAGCCATGGTATGATATTTTCTCCTAGTATTAGAAACTTTAAAAAGAAAAAAAACTTATACGTATACACAAGAGAGTTAGGACAGATATATAGCTACCTTCTCTTAGCTCATTGAGAATTAAAGTTTGTACAAACATTGTTCAGACAAGATCAGGCCTGCATCTTGTCCTCTGAATACTATGAAGACAACAATATACATTGTATTATTTATTGTAACCATCTTATAACTTGTTTTGAAACTGTTTCATTGTTATTTTATCTTTTTTTCTCAGTAAAATTAATAAAAATAGTGATTTAGAAAAAAAAAAAAAAACCTCTGACTTGGCAAAAAGAGAAAAGAGAACTGCACAATTCCCTGCAAGAGAGGAGTGCAGCACCACAGCTCAGTTGCCCGGGGAAGGGAGCCCTTGGACCTCGAATTCTGAGACACCTTGCAAAATGCTCTCTCGCCAATGGTCTGCCATGGCCTCCCCGGAGGCTAAGGCCTTGGGCGAGGCTGCCCTTCCTGTGGATTCTGCCTGCTCAGCAGTGTGTGCATGGGCCTGGGAGCCTGGGATTCCTTCAGAGACAGTGCGCTTAAGCTGGCCGTGAAAGTCTCTTAAACTATTGCCAGAGAGAGAGAGAACTTAAGGATTAAACAACAAAGAGAGATCAAGGAGAAAAGCTAGGAAATATGGCAGGGGCAAAACCAAACATTTGTATAAACAAGGTGGTTAAGGCAATGGTCCTTAAAATGTCCATCAGGTTTTTGAAATTAGCGGTTATTTGGTAGAATTCTCACCCTGACGAACTGTATGTACACTGATATCTGTGAACTAAGCAACTGTGCTGACGATAGCAATGTGTAACATTGGAACCATGCTTGAAATACCTGTCCTGGTCTTCTAAACACATATTCTTTATTTTATTATTTTTTTTTGTCTTTTTGAAACAGGGTCTCGCTATGCAGTTGAGGCTGGCCTTGAGCTCACTTTTGTAGCCCAGGCTGGTCTCGAACTCACACCAATCCTCCTGCCTCAGCCTCCCGAGTGCTGGGATTACAGGCGTGAGCCACCACACCTGGCTTAAACACATATTCTTTTAACATCATACCAATTTTTGCTATACTTTCTTTAAAGTAAATAGATATTCTATTTGTTTGTTTGTTTGCTCGCTTGTTTTTTGTATTTTAGGGAAAGGTGTACAGGGTGTTCACGATCTAACTACTAGATTGGACTTGTAGTGACCTGCCCATTTATAGCCTCCCAAAAACTGGAATTATAGGCAAATGTCACCATGCCCAGTCTCCATTGCCATCTCAGAGGACCCTAGGGCAGGGCCAGTATGACAGGCTTGGGGATTGAACCCCCAGCTCCTATGCCTGCTTGCAGGCACTTTAATCCATGGAGCTATTTGGCTAGTCCCTTTTTCTTTCTTGTTTTTTGCAGGACTGGGGTTCGAACTCATGACCTTGCACTTGCTAGGCAGGCACTTGCGCCACGGAGCTATCTCCCCAGCCCCTGGCTAGTCCCTAATACAACGTTGTACATGGTTTGTTTTCTAAACTTCTGTGTAAAAATGTGTAACTGTTTTTTCTCACAGTGTATAGGAATTTAAAGTCTAGAATAGCAATGGTTGTTGCAAAATAGCAGTTCAATCTTATATCTCAGGTGTTTGATATTCAGGCAGATAGTGATGTTAAACTCAACTGTCTCTGTTACAGGGTAATAATATCAGTTTCTCTTCTGCATGTTTAACAACTAAAGTCTTCAGACCAAAAATTAGAGAAATAGACGGACTATAAGCATAGTCAATATTTTCGTCCTAGCCCCTCAAGGTCAATGAGGACTCAGAACACAGGAGAACCTATGTAGTGACATCCTGTAACTCAGTGGTGGCCCGAACTTTCTGCTCAAGATCATGGGGCCATAGAGGAAAGGGATCAACGATGTACACTGTGCCTAAGGAGAGTCACCTGGAGAGAAAACATTCTCTCAGGTGTTTCAGAGATCAAACTCGTCAAGCCATGGCTATGACTCATCCAGATGGCTGACACCGACAAAAGATCCACATGGTGCTGTATGTGGTTTCAGGACAAATCTTGAGGGGGTTTTACTGGCCTTGTCAGATATAAAAGTTAACTTTTAATTAAATAGGTCTTGCTTTAACTTGGTCTTAACCATCCAGCAGAAAAGTATAACTATGAGGTATGAAAAGTAAAGTCATATTAATAAGCTGAGCTGTAAAAGGCTCAAGTCAACAAATTCTGAGCATTGCCAGTTCTGCTGATAACTCACTACTATTATGGACTATTGGACTATATTGGGTTATTTTGATGAATTGAAGTACTTACAATCTTTACACTGATATCAAGTATAAAAATGTCTTATAAAGACTACTCCAAATATAGCTTCTCTAGTTGTATTAGAACACCCATCTCTGACCAAAAAAAAGAAGAAGAAAAAACCATGAAAGGGGTATATAGTAAAGGACCATTTTGTAGTGAAAAAATACATATGTATATACAAGTTAGGATATATATACAGCTACTTTCTCTTAGTTCAATGAGAAGAAAGGTCTATTTAGACAAGATATCAGGTCTATATCTTGTTTTCTGAATAACTACTATGAAGATCACAACATGCAATGTATTAATTATTGCAACCATCCCACTAACCTATTTTAAGGCTGTTTCATTGATATTTTATCTTTTTCCCAGTAAAAGGAATAAAAGATAAAAAAAGAAAAATAGTAAAATTAACAAATGCATGAGAATTAAACAACATTCTGTTTTTTAAAAAATAACATTACAAGGCAAGGAGCCTACAAGGTTATTTTTTTTTTATCGCCACTTCAAATGTGTACATTCTGCATCTCAGAAATGTCAAATGGCTTTACGTAAAGCCAGCCAACTGGCCCCAAAGCCAACAATTGTGCCTGAAGGAGGCTACTTTGTCCTCTAACCCACATGACTTTCCTACGCATCTTCTATACAAATGCCATAATTTACACTATCTCTTCTTATGAGCAAACATTCCTATCAAGCAACTAGTAAAAAAATTCATGATCACCTTCTCCCTCCATGCTCTACTGAGTTCCTTTGCCAGTGAGAAAAAAAGTAGTAGAAAACAGAAAAATTCTCCGTTTGTCCTGCAGGTGTCACCATCACCATAGGACATCTATTTCCAGCTTGCTTAGAGCGGCTCACTCAAGGTTGCAGTACTCCAGGCGGAAGCGTTCAGGAAGAGGTTGGCAGGTCTAACGTGCGCAGTGCAGTATCAGGGGCCACAGTCTGTTCTTTATTGTTCTCTACCTCCTGGATATTAGTGAAAATTTAATATTTTTATTAATGTGCAATTAATATTTAATGTGTAATTAATTAACAATACTATGGCTCAAAAACAAATAAAAATGAGTAAGAGTACAGCAAAAAACTTTTCATTAAGTCCAACCTAAAGATAAGCAGTGTTATTAGTTGCTTGTAGAGAACATTTTGTTCACATACAAAATATTTTTTAAAACTCCAGGACATCATTTATTAAAAATTTTTTAATGTATTTAGTACAGGTGTACAGAGTCTCACTGCGTAGATCAGACTTGTAGTGATTCTCCGGTTTTCAGTGTCCCAAGCACTGGGATGGCAGGCGTGTGCCATCAGGCCTAGTCTCAGCACACCCTCGGGGCAGGGCCAGCAGGACATGCCTGGGATCAAACCCCTGTTCCTGAGTCTGCCTAAGCAGGTGCTTTAATCTGCTGAGCTGTCTGACTAGCCTAGACACCATTTTATTTTACATGGTAATCTACTTTAAAATTTCCATCCATCTTAATTGTCCTATGTAACATACCTCTGAAATGTTGCAGTGTGTATCAGTACATAAAAACCATTCCATTCTGTACAGTATTCCCACTGAGTGGGTGCACCTAAGAACATCTAGTTGGTTCTCTACTGATGAAATTTTAAGCTTATTTATTTGCTATTGAAAGTAACACTAAGACGAGTTTTTTCCACACTGTCCGCTTTGCATGTGTGTGGCCACATCTAGATGCACTGAGGCTTTCCCACACTGCCCTTCACAGGTCTAGCACCAGCTGAAGCTCCAGCAAGCCATAGGTCAATGTATCTATTTTAGCACAACAGGGTGCATTTGAGATTTTAACCAATCTGAATATTTTAAAAAAATTGGCATCAATTTTATTGCTTATGTCTTCTTAGCACAAGTGAATTTGAACATCTTTTAAGAGCCGTTGGAATTATTTAGAATTCTTTTAGACTACAAGTGACAGAAAATTGAATTCCATCTCCAAGAAGACATTTTTTTCTCTTGGTAAGAAGTCCAGAGATGCAAGATTTTTAAAGGGCCTAATAAGAGGCTTAGACTGTCACCAGCGGTTGTGAGCCTACTTCCTCTCCCTCTTGTTATGGCTTCTCTCTGTCCTAGTCTGTCCTCCATCTTCCTTGCCACGCTCACGGCTCCACCACCAGAAGAGATAGCTTGCCCTGGGCTTTTCTGGCACAAATTGAATAGGAGAATTTCTGATCTGCCAGGTGTGGGTCACATGACCACTCCTGGAGCCAGTGATAGAGTAAAATCATCCAAACTACATGGGTTCAATGAGATATGGGCATTCTAGCTGCCCAGCGAAAGACCAAAGTGATACTATACAGAAGAATGAACAAATACAAAGATTCCTGCCATGATCCACATGTCTGATCCCTCAACACAGACGCTTCTATTCTCAGGTAGCTCTTCAGAAATACCTGGGCCTGCCTAATGAAGTCACAAGTGAGCACTGAGAAAACTGCAATCTCATTTTCTCCAGGATAGTCTAGTTACTGTCTGCATCCAAGACTTCCGGGTGACTCTTCCAGGTTGGACAGCCTCTGCAGATCCAGCAGCCTATGGTTCCCTCTAACTATAAAGGCAAAGCAGTGAAGAGATACAGAGGCAAAAAGATGATTAAAGCAGAGCAAAGCATCCTTTTCAGAGAGAACAGAGGGGAGAATGGGAAACGGGAAAAGGGGGTCATTTTTCTATAGCAAATATGACAGCAGAAGACAGGAAGGAGAGCTTCCCCAGCCGGAAGCAGTGAGAGCTCCTTAGCCAGCCTGGCTACTCTGGTGAGTCACCTTCAAAGGCTTCCTTTGTCCTATACTTTTCCGTGCTCTGATGAGCTGGAGACCTGGAACCAGAGGTCTTTTCTGCAGGTGACTTCTCTTCTGTGGCCCGTTTCCTGTTGGCACGAGGATGAAGTGGTTAGGATTGCCACCGGGGCCGACAATCACAAGTTGTTATCTGCCAGGTCTCACATTTCTCCAGCAGAAAGTTTCCTAACACACTGCGAGGTGCTAACCGTAAACACTGATGGCATGTTACCCACTGTACAAGAAGAGACATTATGGATCAGAGATGTTAAATTCTTGTACTAAAAGCTGCACAGCTGAAAATAACAAAGAAAGACAAAGCGAATGTCCACAGTCACCAGGGTTTCGCTCAAGGCCTAAGCTTTCAACGTTTAGCATGATGAGCTGTAAGAGGATTAAATCAACAACCTCCACCACTGCCAGTTTCACCGGTAACCCACTGCAATTATGGAACATTAGACTATGCATACATCTACTTCCTCTCAGTGCAAAGAGAAGACTTTTTTGGGTTTTTTTTTTCTTTCCTTACCAATACCAATTAGAAAATGTATCATGGCCACACCCTGTGTTCTGTA
The DNA here is from genome assembly GCA_004027025.1 of Myocastor coypus. Lineage (NCBI taxonomy): Eukaryota > Metazoa > Chordata > Mammalia > Rodentia > Myocastoridae > Myocastor > Myocastor coypus. Next base: position 19,918 of record PVJA010019275.1, on the reverse strand, counting down.
TTATTATTGTGAGGACAATATGCAATGTGCCAATTATTGCAAATATACTACTAATGTGTTGTGAAACTATCATAATGAAATTCCTTATTAAAAGTAATAATTTTTAAAAAATGTTTCTATAAAAGTGTGTTGCAATGACGAGCAGCTCTAATTAGAAAATCCATCCTTACCTATGCCTTATTGACTTCCTCTGACTTTCCTCTCCGCCCCGCTGAAACGAAGAAGCAAGCCGAAACATTTCCCGTTTTCCCCGTGAGTGGCGCTGTTACCCAGGAATATCTCCTTCCCTCTCTGCAGTCCGTCGCCTCAACATGAAAAATATGCTAGAAGACAGAGTCCAGTTTACATATAACCCAGTCTAAGAAACCCATTACCCGTGAATTTATAATTCCATCACTGCACCATACACACCGGGACTATTTCCCCAGACACTAATTGAATGGGTAATACAGGTGTGGATTTAAAAAATAAAGTGCACAAAAAGATCTTCATTGAAAAATAATTTTCATTCCTCTACATCAGTTATTTTCCAGTGTTCTGTGCATAGCATTGACCAAAGTGACTTGTCTAATTGTCCAGGTGTGTTAATCTATAAATATGAATATAGGTTAATCCCGTGTCCCATTTTAATGCAAATTAGTTAGCTGTTCATATTCTTCAGCCTTTTTTTTTTTTTTTTTTTTTCCCCCTCTGCACAGTTGTATCCCATGGGGAATTTTCTGTTTTCAGTTCCTAAAGAAATTGCTATTTAACTTAATGGATGTAAAGTCCCACGCCTTGTAAATGAAAGCTCTTCTCCAGTGACAACATTTAGGTTGGTTCCTACTGTCTTCTCTTAAGAAAAATGCTGCACTAGACACACTTTTACACTTGTGTAGGTGTGTGTATGTGTGTCTGTCCCCGGGCAAATCACAGAAAATACATTAGTTGGCAACACACAAAGGTGTCCAATTAGCCTTCCTGAAGGCTTGTTAGGCTCACACTCCCAGCAGTGAACTATGAGACTGTTTTTCTGCACAGTAAAGTCCACGTAACATGCAGTCAATTTCAATTTCTTTTTTGCTGATATAAAAAGTGGAAAGTGGTGTCGATTTTAATTTCTAATTTTGTTATAGGTGAGATTGAACAATTTCAAATATAAAACGTTAGGAGTCCTTCCATTACGATGAGGGGAAAAACACTTCACCTTGGCTTTGGGAAAAGTGATTTATTGTCTTTAAACTGAAAAGTCAGAGGTAAATTTCAGTATACCTGGATATAGGGACTCAAACATCACCATCAAAGTTTTCTGTATCTGTCTGTCCCTTCCTCCCTCCTTCCCGCTCTCCCAGTCTCCACACCATCTTTCCCTCAGGAGTCCCCTTCCCTGAGGCACCCACCCACCTTCCTTCTGAGCCTGTTGAAGGAGCCCCTTGATCCCATATCATGTCCCTTGTATGAGGGCTACTCCTTTAAGGTTCACTTTCTGGCAAGTTTGGGGACCTGGGGTCGAGTAATCTCAAGTCATTTTAGGGACCAGAACTGTTTCTTAAGAAACATGTTCCATTTAACCTGTTAGCAGGCATCAATAAGACACAGTAGATACTGTATATTTTCTAAGTGAAGAAACTACAGTGTGTCTTTTGAAAATTATAACTATCATTGTCTAAAGCTACATCTGCAGACTCTATGTGATAAACATGGTTTTTTTAAAATACAAGCAAATGTGGCAATAAATCTGCCATAGTAGAACACTTTTGTCTAACAACTCCAACGGAAAAATAGGCGTTACTCCCCATTTGTACCGTGCTTCTCTGAGAAACAAAACTAAACAAAAGTTCTCCAAATGTCCTCCAGGTGGCACTGTTGCTCTTTTGGCAACAAAGTAGAGGGTTTGTTTCTTTTTTGTTCGTTTGTTTTATTTTGTTTTTTGTTTGTTTTTTCCTTAGGGTTGAAGTTCTAGAATGCAAAAGAAAGCTTGCTTCTCCAATTTATGCTGCCAGCATTTCTGCATAATGTCCCATCTTTAGCTTAGAATTCCAGAACCCCACTCTACTAATATATTTTTAACAATATATAGAAAATGTTTATATATTCCAAAATAGTTTAAAATACAGTAAAAGGTATAGAGTTTTTAAAAACTTCCCCCTCAATCTCCCCTCAAACCTGACTCAGCACACCCTGACCATCACTACTCCTCTCCTTTCCTGTCTTTTCTGAGATGTTTGTATACATACAAGCAAACATGAAAAAATACTTTCCTGCCCCCCTACTGCCCACCCTATTTTTAGAAGAAATATTTGACACAAACATCTTTACTTGAGTAATTTCTAAGAACATATCTTGAAGATACATCTATATTGGCACAAAAAAAGAGATACCTCCTTTTTTTTTTTTTTTTACACAGCTTGCACTGTGTAACATAGATACACCATGTGTTTCCATTTAAATGGACATTTACTGGTGGAAATTTTTTGCTGATATGTTATAATGAGGGAGATATGTCCCTTTTCCACCCATGTAGGCCTGGAAGCAAAATTGTTTGGTTACAACTCATAATTTTATTAGGTATTACCAAATGTAGGATCTTAACACACCCAGCAGTAAAAAGATAACATAATCATTCCCATTTACCCCTAAATTGTGTAGACAGTCAAGAAAATCTGCGCCTTTGTTGGCTGAAAACTGGGAAGTATAGCTTTATCTTAATTTTCAATATCATGAGTGAGGCTAAGCACCTCTCAATTTATTAAAGACCCATTGGATTTTGTAGGTCCCCCCCCCCCTTGGTTTTCAAGAGTTAGAACTCAGAGAGGCTGAAGTGGAAAGAAAATATTTACCATTCCCATGACTGGCTCAGGAGGGTCTCTCAGAAGCAGAGAGCCCTAGAAGTTCCAGATTTTTCATTTCGTAGCTGCAAGTCACGCACAGTCGTTCTGAGCAGGATCCTGCTCATATCACTGACCTGGCTTGGATCCTCTGTTCCGATTATTAGATATAAGTATCTACAGTGCTTTCCACCAGAATCCTCTCCTCAAGGCAGAGACGCAAAGACTTTTCATTACACTCTGTGAACTGGTGATGGGTGATAAGGGCCAGAAGTTAAGGACAGGACTTCCTTGGGGGAAATTGAAGTTGCCTAACATAAAGGAAGGTGAACCCTTCTAAAAACGTGCTCCTGTGTATAGAAAACGACCTGAAGTCACTCACCTCTTTTCTCAGGGAAGGCAACTGAGCCTTCATTACTTTAGATCTGGGCTATCTAGGCCACGTGTATTTTTCATCATTTCTAGGCATGGCTCTGTGTGGTCCAGCAATTTAGGGTAAATCATAGCCTTAGTCCTCGCAAGCCAACGTACATAGCATTCACAGATAAAGGGTAATGTAAAAGCTGTGGGAAAATGGGAAGCGTAATGGGATAACGGCTGGAACGCAGCTCAGAACATGCCACAGAGCTCCCTGCAATGGATTCCATCTGTTCTGATTCTGCTCGCCAGACACTTTGCTTTTGAGATCGTCTCTGCCTAGTTGTGCTTTTTGGCTGTTCATGTCCTGTATGAGTGATGTGGGAGTTGATTGCCACAAGGACCGGGCATCACTGACCCATTTGAGCTCTGAAGCTTTGATCACCTCAGCAAGCAGGACCAGGGTAAGGATGATAATAGCAGACATTTCCCAGCTAGGTGAACTGAGGCTAAACAAAGTCAGAAGTCTGCGCACGAGGCCACGAGGCTACAAGTTCAGGATGACTGTGTCCAGATGTGGGGCAACTTCCTTCTTCAGTATTTCTTTCCTTCTTCAGTGTGTTTTCCACAGACTGGCTTTGTTTGTGGTGTTTCTATCAGCGGTAGGCAAGACTTTTCTGCCTTTCTACACCTAAGGGAAACCATGGCCCCAACCCCTAACTAGTGTCCCTTATCAGAAGCGCTACTGCCTTTGAAGGAGGGGCAAAGTGAACACCTCAGTTTGTCATGTAAGGGCCACCTGACTCAAAGCAATCATTGTAGAATGTCACAGCCTTGAAAAGTCAACATAGGCAGCCAACAGCTCAGTGCCAGGATCCCTGTGCATGCCTTATGGACTTACAGTTCTGATGGACGTTAGGACTCTACTATTTAAAGTTAACTTAAATTAATTTTGAATAATTAATACCCTTCTATACCTCTAAAACAAAATGAGTAAGGAAACATCATATCACACACACACATGCACACACACTTGCACACACACACATGCACACACACATGCACACACACACACACCCTCCTGTCTCACCTTGCCTCTCGTCTTGTGGGTCTCCATGCCTGCTCCCCGAATAGTATTCATTATTTTCCTCTGCCTCCTTCCAGGCACCTCCATCCAGATGCATATTGTGTCAGCTTCCTTTCTAAATAAGTAGCAACATAAAATTAATTGATTTGGAAAGCAAGATAACTTAAAGATGACGTTGCAGCAGAATAAAGGCTCTAGCTCCTTTTTATGTCTTTAGTGAATTCTACTATACAAAGACCCATCCTTCACTGCACCATTCTCAATGGTCATTTAAGTTCCTGCATATCTCTTACAATGCTGTATTGAGCTATAAATCTCTGTCATTTTTTACATGTATAAGTACATTTGTAAAATAAATTTCTAGCTACGGAATTGCTGGTTTAATAGCCCACCCATTTTTATTTTAGTAGATTCTTTCACATTGTCCTAGGCAGGCCCTTCAACCAACTTATAATTTCCTCAGCAACGCATGCCAGAGCTTCTCATTGCTTGAGCATTTAAATTTCGCCAGTCTGGTGGGCAGGGTCCTGTCTCTTTCCATCTTAAATTGTTTCTCTTGTTTGGAGTGAGAGGAGGCAACTTTTCATAGGTTTATGAAAGAATGCAAAAAAGAAGTTAGGATTTTTGCAATTACTGACATCAGAAACCCAAGTATTAGACCCTAAAAGTGACAGTGGCATGTTTTAGGGTGCTACTTAGATAGCTTTTAGCTATCTAAGGGCTGAGCACTTAACATCCCAACTTCTGGGGCCTTGTCTTTAGGTGAAGAGAGTCTCCAGAAAACTGACAGGCTTAGCCCCTTCCTCAGGTCCTGTGCCATGGCACCATGATGCTTTCTCAGTCCTGGGGCTGTTATTTTTCTTCTCAGGTTTGAATCCTCAGTACTTCCATTAATTCTAGACAGGTACCCCAGGATCAGGTGTGAAAATGAGTGAGATGCACAAGCCGTTTCTCCTCACAGTGGATTTCTCTAGCCTTTCTATTCCTCCACATTAGCCTGCAGGGTGAATTCTTCCCAGAGGTCATAACTCAGGCACAGGCTCCAGACCAAGATGGCTGCTGTCGTCTCCTTGTCCTCCTGAGAGGATTTAGTGCTTCTCATCTTGAACCCAGCTGATGTGAGGGCTTCACTGAAATCCTTCCACCTTCTCACTCTGTTTTCGCTCTCCAGAATCTCTGTTTTCAGCATTTTGATACCCATCTCTTCCTTGTAAGCATTGCGTTTCTTTTCAACAAGAGTATAATGAACATTTATCATCACACATGTTGTAGCTGTGTTTGGCACACACAAAGTTTTCCACTCATCACTGTACCTCCCTGGCTCTCGCAACCAACTCCTTGTGACCTGGATTAATTTTTCGTGTCATTTCAGAAGGCAAATTGAACAAAAATTACACATTTTCAGATTCCAAATCCCAATGAAAAGAGGAAACAGAATCTGGCATGAAAGACTATGCCCAGTGCTACCAAATAATTATTCTAGAAGAAAATTGGTGTCCCTACAATGCATTCACTTATTTCTTTCTAATAAATTGATTTAATTGACCAAATGTTTTGCTTTTAGATGAACGTAGCTACAGACTTATTTTATGAGCTTGTTAGATGCCACGGACAAGTTAGGAAAGCCAGAAAATACCAGGTGAACCTAAAAGATGTTTCAGAGCATTACAAAAGTCTGCTTTCCTCTGTCTTTCTCATTATCTCTCTACCAAGCATCTTAATGTAGAAGACATTCATATGAGTGAGGAAAGAACAATAATGTGCTTGGGGAAAGGAAAAGTAGGTGACGCACAGCATCAGTTGGTTGTACTTCTCACTGCGACGTTTACAGAATTATTCAACCTGTCCAACTTTACCTATGTAATGACAGAGAACATATTTTCAGTCTGTGAACACTGGATCCACCATAAAGTAAGCTCCATGATATTCGCAAGTTCAGAGTTGGTTATGCTCGGACATGAGACTGTCTGTGTACACAAATGGTAATCCAGACGCAACCCTCGGCCCTCGCACAAATGTACAGGATGCTTGTTTCACTAGGGAAGAAAGCTGAGCATTTTGCTAAGCTAGATGAAAGATGAAGGGAAGAACGCCTCAATGTGAGGAACCCCATTTTTGCTGTACAGTAGCATAAGGGTGGAAGGCATGGTGAATCCTGAGTCTGGAGAGGCCAGGCAGAGGCAGAGTCCTCGTCCACGTTATTCTCCACATCTGGCCTTTGTGACCTTCCCCACGCTCTTTCCAATGGGGATTTAAGGGCTGCTGGGTCAATGTATAGTGCAGAGGCGATACGGCAGGAGGTTTGAAAATAGAGAAAGTTCCTAATAGCTGCAGTAAGAATGAGAAAGGGTATCTAGGAAAGTATAAATGGTCAGACAATTTAGGGTAGTGGAACTAATCCACATAGTTGGATGGTTTTCTAAACCTGTGCTCAGGAACCTAGATATATATGTCTCCATGGAGGGAATGGTTACGAGATGAAGAGTTGGTCAAGAGTGTCATATGCCTCACGGAGCAGAGATACTTATTCTTGGTAACTTGGATGGCAAAGGTAGCAGATCCCTTGGGAAATATTAGGGTTCTCGTAGTAAAGGCCTGAAGTAACACTTCTTAAATAAGAGAAATATGTTTTTCATTCAAGGCCAAAAAATCTGGGGATAGTCTCTTCAGCCAGGAATGGCATTCCATGGTTTCATTAGCGGGCAGCCTTTGCTCTTGCAATGTTCTCACTTTCTCTCGTGACAGTTAAGCTTTTTGCTATTTCCCAGGCCCTCTTATCTTACTGTACAATGCTTCCTAAGTCGGTTGTGTCTACATCTGCGGTGACTTCTAAGGACAAACTTTAACTACTTCAAGAATTCTGTCTCCAGTGGATTTAGGAGTAAAAATATCTATAGAAAATTTTCAGGATATTCTAGACGAGCCTAACACAGTTAGCTTGTAGACAGTGCTTTGAAAAATATCGCTCTTCATCAGACATTTTTCCTTCAGCCTTCCCCTAGCCACTACTATTCCGTTTAATATACCTGGAATTCCTCTTTCCACCCACTGTTTCCTTACACTCTCTTTTGAATCCTAATTTCTTCCAGCTATCGATTTTATCTTATAATCAATGTGTCTCTTTGGCATCTCTAGAAAGATGCTTGCACGACACATGGGATGTCATCCTGTACCCATGCATTACATCACATGACACTATTGATGATTTTAACTTCCCCACCACTACGTGAAGCTGCAGTTTTTCCAGATGCAGTGAGTTCCCTTTTGACCAGTACAGTGTTTGACCTAGAAAGTGCCCTGAAACTACTACATGCTGAATTGAATCAATACATGAAGAAATATGAGAGTGTACAGAGAATCAAGACACAGAAAAATTGATGGTGCTACTAAAAATAAGCAGGGTAGTAGGCAATAAATATGTGATAAGCAGACTATAGTAAAAAGCAGGGTTTATCAGAGAGAGAATCATTAGGGCCCAGAAGGCAATGTGGGTGATTTAATCACAAATAGTTTTAAGAAACTCAAGGAAAACTCAGCAGGCAACCTGAAATAGATGCTCTTAAGTACCTGGCAAATGTGAGAAAAATAGGTAGCAAAAAAAAAAAAAAAAAAAAAAAATCAATGCATTGAGACCTGACAAGGTTTCATTGTACCATCCCTTTTCAATCACTTGGAAGGAAAATGATGTGTTTCGTGCATCCTCTGTCTTCATGTTTGGAACTTTAAATAGGGTATTTGGATTCATGAACCGTAGCTGGCTCAGATTGTCTCTCTTTGCAGCACACTACCACACTTTTTAAATGACACCAGTCTTCCAAGCAAGATTGATTGTAAACATGAAAAGGTCATATGTGATGGAATGAATAACATGTATTACCCCCGACCCGAGTGCATCTCCAGAGGCACAGCCAGCATACTCTTGTCATTTAGAAAAGATGCGGAAGGGCTCCCATGAGGTAAGCCAAAGGAAAACTTCCTGTTATGTCCACTTAATAAGTGACTCTAACTCATTCACGGAGTGCATATACAGTTACCGAGAGCCAGCTGTTATTGACATTGTACAAATGGTGTGAAAGAATGGATTGGGGAATGAGTATGACATGCAAGTCCCAGTGCATTCTCCTATGAGGATATTAAGACGATTCAAACGTGGGTCTTTCTCATAACAGAAATTACAATCCAGTGAGGAAAGTGAGACATAAATAACCTTTCCTAAGAAAAATGTGGTAAATGCCATCACAGAGTATGCATAGTACCATTACAGACTATAAGCAAAGAAGGCATTATTTCAAAATGAAATATTAAAAAAGAATTTTTCAAGAAATTGTCTTTGAGGCAGATCATGAAGACTCTGGATGTGCAGAATTGGGAGGAAGACATCTACAGCAGAGAAAGCATGATACAGAGTAGGTTGGGAAGTGTGAAAAAACGGACAGTTTATTAGATAAAAGATAAAGTGTATGATATAAAGCAGCAATGCTGGAAAATTATATTGAAAACAGACATGGATATCTTTTAAATATTTAGATCCATAGCTTAGCACAGAATGGTTCACTGCTAATATTTGTTGAATAATTACTGTGAACTTGCTACATTATAACTCCATGAATTTTCTTATATATGGTTCATAGTAACTTTGAGGCCCTCAAGGTGTATTAAGTCTGTCTCATACAGTAAGATGCCTAGAAAGGCAATTCAGAGGTCTCACTTTAAGTGAAAATCATTTATTTCTGATTTCATGGTAAGCTATGTGTACATAGTTGGGTGTGGATGGGGAAAGTTGATGAGAACATCTTTAAAAGTTATCAGCACTATGACATATATTTGTTTTATTTTACATCCACACACATACACACTATAACTTTTCACTAATTCTTAACATGAATAAAAAGAATAATTCAAATAAACCTTTTGGTGGAAGGAAATATACTATTTCCTGGCGAGTTATATGAGTACATAATGACATTCTACACTTCAGGTTTGTATGATTAACCTGATTATAAAGAGAGATGATTTTACAAAATTCTTTGGGGAGATGAGTTTCTTATAACTTTAGTTTTTGGTGAGGCACGAGACATGATCACGAGTATGTACAGTAATGAAACGCATCTTCCCTTACTCTCTGCTATCTCATGTTTCCCCCTTAAACCTTTAAATCACATGGATTCATGATTTTTAAACTAGGTTTTCCTTTAATATATGTTATAGATGCATTTAAAGAGTCTGTTAGCTCCAGTTCTTAAGTTTTGATATAATTATCTTCCCAGTGACCCCTTTATTTGGAAACATATTTTTAAATTTCTAAATAGAAAGATATTATTTTGGACTACCTATTTTTCATTTTTATTGTGCTGTGATTTTTTTTCATTTGGCAAGGTGTTTGTGAGATTCATCCATATCATTACATGTCTAGTGAATTTCATTGTTATGGTAAGATTTCATTTTGTGATTACTTCCTAGTTTTTTCCCTGGGCTCTAGGCATGCATTTGGTATTGAGTTTGAAATTACATTTTAATTATTCTGTATGGTAATATTTCAGAATGCTAGTGTATTTTGTATTGCTTCTTTTTCACTGTTTGTCTTTTATTATTATTATTATTATTATTATTATTATTATTATTATTATTTTGTCTTTTTGAGACAGGGTCTCATTATGCAGCTAAGGCTGACCTTGAGCTCACTTTTGTAGCCCAGGTTAGTCTCGAACTTGCACCAATTCGCCTGTCTCAGCCTCCTGAGTGCTGGGATTACAGGCGTGCGCCACCACGCCCGGCTCACTATTTGTCTTTTAAAAAGAAAAGAAATTGATAATAGCAAGTGTTCACAAGAATACAGAGGCCCAGAAACTCCACGTATAGAACAATTCATTGGCCAACCCTTTTAGAAAACTATTGGACAGCATCTTAAAATGCTGAATATATGCACACTTATAATTTATCCATCTTATTCTAAAAATAGAAACATACATCCAAATGGTCACCAAAGATATGTACACGACTGCACGGTGACTTTCGGATCAGCTGCATGGTACCAACACTGGAGGAACTGGCATTTAAGATTTGTTTGCAGTCAGTGGCCAGGCCTTGTCATTTATCTGTGTAAGTTTAAGAGGACTCTGTATTCTTAATTGTTAGGTATAGGATTCCATAAAGGTAAATTTTAGATGAAACTTGTTAATTTTTGCTGAAACGCATTAGAAGTATTTATTAGTTTTATTTACTTGATTCACTAGGTACAGGAACATCTGTATTAAGGTCATGATTAGAGTTGTCAATAATTTTTGGTAATTTTGCCAATTTCTATTATTTTAGGTTTATTATTTTATTTCTGTTTAGAATTTCTGTATTTTCTTGGTGGTTTCACTCCTTATCACTATATAGTGTACTTTTTCCTTAATAAATATTTTAAACTACTTAAGATTAAGCATATAATAAATATAACTTTCTTTTGTTTGTCACTCTCTTGGAATAACTTTCTTTCTACCAGTTTCTCTGTCACAAGTATATTTATTTTTATTTGTGTGTGTGTGTGTGTGTGTGTGTGTGTGTGGTACCAGGGATTGAACTCAGGGTCTTGTGTTTTCCAGGCTTATGCCACTGAGTTATTGCTCCAACCCTGTCCTAAGTGTATTTCTAACAAGCACTATAGCTAATATTTTAAAAAGTGTGTCCTAATAACTCTTTAACTTGTGAGTTTAGCTCATTTATATTTATTATGATTACAGACCTATTTGGATTTCCACTGATTTATGCAACCTATTCAGCATAATTTATTTATTTTCTCATTTTTTACAGTATCAGGAGTCAAACTCAGGATCTTGTACTTGCCAGGCAGGTGCTTATGTAAATGATGTATCTCCCAGGGCCTCTGAATCCTTTTTTAAAAAGTTGTTTATCTCAGATGCTTATTACAGTAACAGAAAGCCAATGAAAACAGATCCCATGGGGCCCAGCAGGATGGCTCAGTGGTCTAAAGCGCCTGCTTAGGAAAGCTTAGGTGGCTTCAGGGACCGTGGTTTGATCCCCGGCACCACATGTTTTGTTATGCAGGTCTTGCTTTAACCTGCCCTTAACCACCTAGCAGAAAAGTTTAAACATGATGGGTAAAACTTAAGGGTAGTTTAGTATGCTGAGCTGTAAAAGGCTTAAATCAACAGCTTCCAACATTGCCAGTTCTGGCAATAATCCTTGTGATTATGGAATACTGGACTATATATACAACTATTTTCTCTTAGTTCAATGAGAAGAAATTTTTTGTACGAACATTGATTAGAAAAATTATCATGTCTATACCCTGTGCTCTGTATAACTATTGTGAGGACAACAATATGCATTCTATCAATTATTGCAAATGTACTACCACTGTGTTTTTGAAAACATTGTTATTTCTTATTAAAAGAAAAAAATAAAAATAAATAATAAAACCAGGTAGTTAATTACATCTGAAAAGTTATCACAGCTTTTGAGACTGCTTTACTCAATTGTTTTTTTTTTTTTTCTTTCATTCTATCCCTCTAAAATGCCTCCTAGGATGTGGTGATCTTTTAACTTTACCTTCCAAAATTCTTACCTCCGTTTGCTTTCTATTTCTTATTGCCCAAATTTTTGGTGTTGTATATTAGCTCAGCTCTTCACAGAGAGCTTCCAGCTCACCCATTATTCAGCTTCATAAACTGCTGATTCATCCATTATAAAGATTTTATCTATTATGTTTTTGTTTTTGCTAACATATCCTTATTCTTTCAGATTTTATTTTTTAAAGATTTTGGTTCTTTCATTTCTTGATAATATTATTTGTTTAGTTATCTATTTATTTATCTATTTATTTATTTATTTATTTATTTATTTATTATGACTGGCTCAGTCAGCCTGGGGGTGGGGCTGGCACAGTATGTGGTGCCTGGGATCAAACCAGGTGCTTTAGACTGCTGAGCCATCTCACCAGCCCTCTTGATAATTTTAAACAGACATTATTTTGCATTCTGCTTTAGACTGTGGTTCTATTACTTCATTTTGGGTTGCAATTTTGGTGTTTTTCAGTCACTGCCACTCTTGCCTTCCTCAGGCAGCTTATAGTTTTCTTTCTTTTCTTTTTTTCCCATGGGTACTTTTCCTTAGCCTTTTCTTCCCCACTACAATGCCTGCTGTCCTGCACTGTAAGAACAACTTTCCCGAGTACTTAGATTCTGGCAGAAGCTTGGGGTCTGATTGACAAAGGGATTACTAGAATAACTTTTATATTAATTTCTCAAACTGGAGTAAAGGGTTTAATTTATTTAGATGAGTGACATTCAAGCTCTAAATCTATTTGAGACACACGTCTATAGTACTAAATTATACAGAGTAACTTTTTTCATTTTGATTTCTTTACCCAGAACTCAGGCAGAAAAATATAAATACACCCATTGCCTCTCCTTGCTGGAGACTTATTTCTTAGTCTACTATTTCAGTGACTAGAACATTCTTTATATATGGGGAATGGTTCTAGCTTTCTCCTGTACTTATAGCCTAGAGTGGTCTGCTCAGTCTGTGGCAATATGATTCTGTAGACTGGGTATCTTAAACGACAGAAGTTGTTGTCTGACAGTTCTGAAGCTGGAAATCCACCGTTAGAGTGCCACCAAGGTAAATATTGTCCTGGTAAGGACCTTCTTCCTAGCTTAGAGAGAGTTACCTTCTCCAATGCATTCTCTCTTACATGTAGGAGGGAAGGAGATGGCCAGCTTGTGTGGTATCTCTTCTCCTGAAGGCACTAATCTCATTATTTTGGCTCCACTATTGGGACCTCATGAATTCCTAACTACTTCCCGAACTTTCCATCCCAAGATAGGTCACTTCAGACATCGAATTTCTGGGGATGAAATATTCAGCTCATAAAAGACTAGAGCTCTCCTCTACTGTCTTGCTACTTTTATTTATTTATTTATTTATTTATTTATTTATTTATTTTTTGAGACAGGGTCTTGCTATGCAGTTCAGGCTGGCCTTGAGCTCACTTTTGTAGCCCAGGCTGGTCTCGAACTCGCACTAATCCTCCTGCCTCAGCCTCCCGAGTGCTGGGATTACAGGCGTGCGCCACCACGCCCGGCTGTCTTGCTACTTAAAACCAGGCTTTTACTTTAATAAATACAAGGTCTTCCTGTACCCTTTATCCATGTCACCTTATACCAAACCCTTCTAGTCTTCAGTTTCTACTATGCTTTGGGATCCTAGGAATTTGATTTCTTTCTTTCAATCAATTTTCCTGCATATCTAAGAGTTCTGAAGCCTTCTAGGATTTTTTTTTTTTTTTTCCCAGAAGCAGAAGTCTTCCACAACCAACTTTCAGTTCTGATTTGTGGAAACTAAACAAGTCTAAATTTCTATTCCTTTCCTATTAAAGAGAGATGAAGTACACACATATAATTTCATTCATCTCATCCAGTAATTCTCAGAAAAAGCAAGTAGAGGTAGCAATGTGTTGCAAATTAAAAATGTTTAATATAATAAAAGCAAATAGTCTCTAATAATACATTTCAATTATAATGAATTTATATAATACATTTTATCTGAGGATATTAAAGTGTATTATAACACACTATAATTCCTTAAAGAAACCATATATGTTTCCAATGCAACAACCACAGCACATTAAGAGACAATTTGGGATTCGATTATAAATTAAGTATTATTAACTCCCTTGTTAAAAGTTGTAAGAATCATTTCTGGAATGTGGTACCATGAGTGCAAATAACTTTTTTCAGAACATGTGTTAAGTAATCAGAACAGCTACTTTCAGAGATCCATCCTACATGGCAAAAAGCTTAGAAATAAGTGAAATACAGTTTCACTTATAAGTAATCTTCCAGGAGAAAATGTGGACATTCAGAAAGGAGGAAACAGGAGCCTCTCTTGTCTTGTAAATTTCCAGTAGTCCTGAAACAGTTTCATATTTTCCAGTGTATTACTTTTTCCCCTCTCAGAAGTAAAGAAAAACAAGAATAGTTAAAAAATATTTTACTATTAAACATGACATCAAACCTTGCTATTCTCAAGGGATGCCAATATTTTGACCCTAGCCCTTCAAGGTCAGTGAGGATTCAGAACATGAGAGAAACTGTGCTATAACATCCTATAACTCAGTGGTTTCCCAAACTTTATGGCCAAGGAGATTATGGGACCTCAGAGGAAAGGGACTGAAGATATATAGTGTGCCTAAGGAGAGTCACGTAGAGAAAGAAAGTTCTCTCAGGTTTTCACAGGGAGCAAATTGGTCAAGCAATGGCCATGACTCATCCAGACCGCTGATACTGACAACAGTTCTACAAAGCACTGCACATGGATTCAAAGTAAATCCTGAGGGGATTTGACTGACCTTAGGAGATACAAAAGCTACATGTTTTGTTATACAGGTCTTGCTTTAACTTTTCCTTAACCACCCAGCAGAAAAGTTTAACCATGAGGCCTAAAACGTAAAGCTAGATTAGTATGCTATAAAAGGCTTAAATCAACAGCTTCTGACATTTCCAGTTTTGCCAATGACCCACTGCAATTATGGAACAATGGATTATGGATACAACTACTTTCTCCTAGCTCAGTAAGAAGAAATTTTGACTACCAATAATGGTCAGAAAAATTATCACGTCTACACACTGTGCTCTGCATAACTACTAGGAAGACAACAATGTGCATCGTATTAAATATTGGGAATGTATTACTAATGTGTTTTGAAACTGTCACATTGTTATTTCTTATTTAAAAGGAAAATCAAGGAACCAAACTGGCTCCCACACTGTATCTTCCAGAGTCCACATTCAGACCAGATCTCCCTTTGGAAACATGTAATAGCTGACACTAAAGATTAATTCACAAAAACTCAGGCTGGCAAAGGAGATGACCCTAAACAGTAAAACTAATGCATTAAGTCCTTGGAATTCTCCCTGATGGCATTTAAGTGATTTTTCTCCTTTGTAAATATCTAAAGATGCTATTCATGCAATGGATGCGGTCATATCAGTTGCTATAATATTGAAACAGGTTTTTTTTTTTAAGCACTTATCTTAAAGGACACTGATATCCATGTTCCTCCCCACCCCCAAATCCATATCTCTTCACAGTGAAGATTCATTCCTGGTGCAGAGTCCCGAGAGCCATACTTCAGCACTACAACCTGAATCTGCTCCCATAATACAGAGCTCTACCTGCTGATTAAGTTGCTGGTTGTACTAGCTCTAGCCAGAACTGAACTTAATCTCATGGGCAAGGTTAAATTTTGAAACCCACTTTGGCTTCGGATCTTGCTCTATTTCCTCAATCCCAGTAGACATTAATTTTAGATTTCATAAACTCAATAAACAGAGGTGTCCACTGATAGATAAAAATATAAACAAAATGTGATATATAGAGATAGATATATATATATATATACATTAAGAAGTGAAATCATGTTATTGTTGGCAAAAGGGATGAGCCTATATTAAGAATAAATCAACCACAGGAAGTTAAATGCCGTGTGTTTTCACTTACTTGTGGAAATTCAAAAACTTTATTTTGTAAGAGTAGACAGTAAACCAGTAGTTCCCTAAGGCCAGGGAGACGTGAAAGCAGGTGATGAGAGGACACATAAAAGCACAGGGGCAACTGAGTAAGAGCAATAGCTATTGATGTTACATAGCACAGTAGAGTGAAAAGAGTGAACTGACTATTTCAAAAGAGCTGGTAGAGATGATTCTGAATCTTTTTCAGCATTCAAAATGGTAAATATCTGAGAGGATGGATATGCCAATTATTTTTATTTAATCATTACATACTATATACATCTCTTAAAATATCACATTATATCCCATAAGTGTTATTGTATGTAAATTCAAAATAAAAATATATTAATTCCATAAATAAACAAGTAAGTCAGTGTTTCAGTGTTTTGCAGGATGATAGAATGCTATCTGCTTTGTAATCTTTCCAACTAAAGAACATTAATGTTTAAAAGTCCTCCATCTCTGCTATTCTATTAAGGAAAGAACAGAGGGACTGAGGTGGAGTAAAAAATGGGCAACTTGTAGCATCCAGTTGAACTGAAGCAGTGTGGTTCTGGGCTTGGAAGGCCCACCTGAGGATTCCTGCCAACAGCATAAAAAGAGCACTAGAAGGGAAGATGGCTTGCTGTAGCCTCTCCTGGGGAAGCCTGGTGTTGTGGTCAGGGATTACAAGGGAAATACTTTAATGCAGGGCACATAATTTATAGGATTATTTTATAATCCTCACCCAAGGAGTCAAAATCAAAGAGCTCAGAAGATCTATCCACACACTAGAGATCCAAAGAGGCCAGCTGAGGGCCTGGGTCCCATGGCCATGTCTCACACGAGTCCAGGTGAAGACCTAAAACCCATAGGGGAATGTTCTCAACGAGTCCAAGTGGCAGCATCCTAGAGCCATGACTACATTTCTACATGTCTTTATCAAGGACCAGCGCTAGAAGGCCTAAAAGTCAGTGGTGGAAGCTAGAAATCTGTACCAGAGAGATGAAGGATCAGTGCCAGCAGGCTGAAGGGTCTGCCCTGGAGCCAGGAAGCAACACTTGTCTTTATCCAATTTTTAATACAGACAAGTGAACAATTAACATAGTCTGGAAGAGAACAGTAGCATTTGCAGATTTATTTACATGTCATATACTAATCAGTTTCTACGCTTAACTTCCTGAAACTCATCTGACTTAGCAGTGACTCCCAAGTGTTTGATTGGGCACACAGTGTTCTTTGGTCTTTCAGTCTGTAGGCTTCACCCTGACTTTAAAGCAAAAAATGGAGACAGCACTAGCTGTGTCCTACTACTTCCTCCTATACTGCTAGAGATAAGCAGGAGCCCTGCAGTTCTAGCTTTGCTCCCAATTGAGCACAGGCCCAAACCCAATATTGTTGTCTCTTTTCTTCTTTACCTGTAACACATTGTACATTTATCTACATGTGTGTTACTAAATAATGTTAACACTTTCCTGGTAACATGAATTGCTTCACTAACCATATAGAACATGGGTTTGTGTGTCTTGTATCCAAAATGCTTACAAACAAATATTTTAAGTTTCTTCTTTTTTTTTTTTTTCATTTTTGATCTTGGAATATTTTCATAGATGTAATCAAACATCTTGGGGATTGATATTCAAATCTAAACAGGAAACTCATTAATGTTTTTCATGCATCTTATATTCATAGCCTGGAAGTAATTTTATACATTATTTAATAATGTTGAGCATGAAACATTTTCAGGGTATAGAATTTCCCTTTGTGCTATCTACCAAGTTGATGCACAAAGAAGTTTTTGGTTGTGGAGCACCTTAAATTTTAGATTTTTGCAATATGAATGTTCAACCTGTATGTAATCAGGCCTTGTTATCAGGCAAAAGAGTCAATATCTTTTTTACAGAAAATAGATCTCTGGCTTTGAATAAAAGAATTGGTAAGGGTCTTTCATCTCTATATTCAACTACATCAAAGAATGAGTGCTTTCAGTACGTACTATGAAACTGCAGAATAGGGTTTTATCTGACACTTGATAGTTTTAGCAAACCATGTTTTGAGGAAAGAGAAAGCTTGAGTAGCAAAACAGAAAAAGAATAATTGATTATACTATCACGAAGCTGTTATAACATGAAACAAGCATCATAACCATGTAAGAAGAGTCCCTTAATAATGTATTTCTGACATCAATAAAATTAGTTGGTTTCATCTGTATTGTGAAATTTCTCATTCATTTCAGCCCTCTGTATTATTCTATTATGATTATGGCATGATTATTCTCATTATCCTTCCTCAAACCTATCAACAGATGGAGGCTAGACTCTAATTATCTCTGTATTTAGTCAAAATAGCCAGGCTTCATATGTTTCCAGAATAGCTAATGTATTGGGTTCATTACTCTGAAAACACCAAGTACAATTTAGCTCACGAAAAACACATCCGCGTTCATTTATGCATGGAGCATTAAGGTCCACTGTGTGATGATTTTATTCTTTCCCGATGGCGATGAGTCAGGAAATAATAGCTGCTACTTCTCATCACTTTCTATGTACCACACACCGTGTTCATCTTTTATATGCATTAGTTATTTAGTTCTCAAAACAACAACTTATTATTCACAGTGCTCAGATTTAGAAGCTTATTTAGAATTATGCACTAAGGGAACGACAGTCCCAGGACAGCCTAATTTCAAAGCCTGAAGTGTTAATCCACTTTGCTCTAAGAAGCATTGATTCCATTGACTAAAACTTTAAGTGTGATATTTGTATAGACAATGTACTGTTAAGTTTCCAAGGAGGTGGAATCTAGTACCTCAACCCCAGCCTGACACTGCTTGCAATATGGTATTCATTTATATTGACTTCCCCAGCAGGGTTATTCCTATGTTCAAAGCCCTGAGTGGCATTCCATCACTCCTGGATATAAATCCCAACATCTGTGAGCTTCAGGGCACATGCACTGTCTTCTATCCCAGGCTCTTTTCTTTCCTCTCAGCCAATCTTTTCAGCTTTGTACATTTCCTGAAGTAGTCTGTATATTTCCTTTCCTGTGACGTTTCCTCATCTCCTTCCTTCTGACTCACACAGTCTTTCAGCTCCTGTCTGTATCTGTAATCTCCTCTGAATGCCATTTCTGAAGAGGTTTTCCTGACTTCACACCATTCTACGCCTTCTCAGCCTGCGTGTGTTTGGCCTCCTCAATGATCTAGTCATCATCCAACAGGAGTCCACCAGAGACCAATGGGGGACACACTCATCGGTCACCCAGAATCAGGCTCATGGGCCCCGGAAGCAGATTTGGCTGCAGTATTGCCTCCCACAGACCAAGGTCCTGGAGACAGCTCCATTCAGAAATCAGAGGATCCAGTCCCCTCAGTTATGATCCAGAAGAAAGTCCGATCCAAGAAAGACCTAGAAGGAGAAGCTTTGCCTTAGCTAAATCAGTCTGTAAAGACTGAAGAAAGCTTTGTTTCTCCCAAAGTATAGACAGCAATTCAAATCTTTGGGGATATCTAAAGAATCAGGTGAGCATAACACCATTAAAGAGAACTAAGTTACCAGTATCTTACTCCAAAGAGATCCTCTCTTGTGTCTCTATGAGGGATGATAAAAAGTGCAGAGCAGACTGCTGCCAAGTGTGCTTCAACAGCTGGGAAAGCTGACAAAAACAGCCCGTGTGTCTCCTACCTTCTTATTCACCAAATCTGGCACCTTGCTATTTCTGGCAGTTCATCAAAGTCAAAAGGACCACAAAAAAGTCAATGTTTGGTATTAATTCAAGACATCAAGGCAGCCACAACAGCACAACTAAGGACACACACAAAAAGAGGACTTCAAGAACGGCCTCAAATGGCAAGAATGGTGGGATAAGTGCGTTTAAAGAAATGAGGGGAAATATCTCAAAAAACATTAATGCCAATGTGCCTTGTTCCACACTTCTTCTCTTCTTCCTCTTCTTCTCCTTCTCCTTCTCCTTCTCCTTCCTTCTCCTTCTCCTTCTCCTTCTCCTCCTCCTCCTCCTTCTCCTTCTCCTTCTCCTTCTTCTTCTCCTTCTCCTTCCTTCTCCTTCTCCTTCTCCTTCTCCTCCTCCTCCTTCTTCTCCTCCTTCTCCTCCTCCTTCCTTCTCCTTCTCCTTCTCCTTCTCCTTCCTTCTCCTTCTCCTTCTCCTTCCTTCTC